>AJWJ01000214.1:0-36721 GCA_000277445.1 Polysphondylium violaceum
AATTCAAAAATCCTAATATTCAATTCAACCTGACAGTAAATAATAATAGTATATCAATTTTAATTCCCAAAGATTGCAATGTTCAATATATTTTTGAACTTATAAAACAAAAAGAGCAATATGGTATTATTGACTCTAAAATTGAACAATTTTCATTAAAAGATATTTTTACTGAAACTTTTAAATAAATAAAAAGGACACGTTTTATAGAGCGTAAAAAATAAAAAAAAAAGATTGTATAGTATAAAATATTAAAATATATATAATTTTATTTAAATTGAAAACATAAAAAAGTTTGAATAGATTGTTTATAATATATTTAAAAGTTAATTTAATTTATTTTAAACAAATAATTTTTTCTTTTTGTAAAAAAATTGCACGCTCGGTCCAATAGATACTGAATTGTAATGAGTTTTTTCTTGTTTTTAATACATCGCGATCCTTTCCATTTTAGATAAAAAGGGACTACCCAGACCATCGTTGGATGCCCTAGTTTTTCATAGCAGCAGTTCAAGCAATTAGTTTTTTACATTAATTCAGTTTATTTTAATCATATGTGATTATTTTCAATCGCTGTAAAATTTTCTTCTTGGTCTTCTGCCATACAGTTTTGTGTGGCAATTATTTTTTTTTCCAACAATAATTTTAAAAAAAATAGTAAAAAATTGCAATATATTTTTCTCTAAATATCTGTTACTTGAACGTGTAACAACCAAGTGCACCTAAAAAACCAAAATAATATTGCTTGAACTATGACCTTTTCTATTCTCTTTAATGATTTTCTTATTGCAACAGTGACACTCTTCACTGGATATTGTAGAATAGTTTATAATGTGCATATATAGCACCATTAAATTTTTTTCAATAGTTGTATATTGGCTAATGCACCCCGTTTTGTTATGTCTCATAGCGCCACAAGCGAAATGAAGTTTAATTGATTTTATTTTTTTACTTCATCTACCATTCTTTGTAAAAAAATCTCACCCTCTGATTTGTGATAAAAAATTAAACACACACTTAAATTTGTGTAAAAAACCATAACCACTCACACTTTTGTAAAAAAATAAAATCAATTAAAAACTAAATTAAACCATTAAACACCCGGACATCTATCTATGTTTAATATCATATTGTAACACAGATAAAAACTTTTTTTCATTTGAAATAGATTTATTATATATAACAAATCTCATAGAAGAATGTTTAATATTGATCTTTCAACTTTTTGGCACCAAAATAAAGTGATGATATACAAGCAATGGTTAAATTTAGTAAGTTTTGTACCTTTCTATTTTAAATACCAAAACTAATATTTTGTAAAATAGAAAAATAGTTATGTTTTATGTTTTACCAGATTTTTTATACCAACCCTTTTTTTCTTGATATTCTATATTATAGTTAAAGGAGTTGGTGATCCAATAAGGGATTCTCATAAAGTAGAACATCCTCCATTGTTTTTTCATCCCCCCCATTTAAAATATGTTTTGGGTTATAAATCCAATCTTCAGATTCCAGACTTTATGGTTAATGTTGCCAACGATTTGGATATTGATTTTAACGAAGAGGTAACAAATAATGAAAAAGAAAGAAATAACACCCTTTGCTATGTTATTCTTAATCAACTAGATAATATGGTTTTCAATATTGAAACTTTTATAGATATTACCCCTCCATACTCCCCAATACCTCAAATTTTTAAATCCTATACTCAAGATGCCGGTAGATATGTTGTAAGGATCCAAAATAGTATTGAGAAATATATTTATCAATATTATAGCGGTAAAAATGTAAACATTCAGTTTTCTTACCAAAATCCTCCTAAAATGATAGACCATGTTGGAACTAGTGATGATCCTGATGACATGAAAAATTTTCATACTTGGACGCAAACATTTCTTTATGTTGGTTTTACATTTCAAGTTATTATTTTCATGTATCAAATCGTATCCGAAAAAAGAAAAGATATGAGAAATCAATTAAGAATATTGGGCCTGAAAGATTTAGTTTACTATATCTCATGGACTTTAGATGGAATAATAGGATCATTTATTATAACAATTATACTTTTAATTGTTATCTATTCAAATAATGAATTTTATGCCTTTTCAAGGGCACCCCCTTCTATACTATTTATATCTTTCATGTGTTACGGATTTTCTTTGTCTTCCTTTGGTATGTTCATTTCTAGTTTCTTATCGAATCCAAAAGCTACAATTGGAATTGGAATGCTTTTGGTATTTTTTGGTGGAATATTTTCTTTTTTCATGGGATATTGTGGAACTTATATGTTTCATTTAGTAGATAGTATAGGTTTTATTATTTTCATTTTTCCAATTTTAAAGTAAGTTTCTTTCAATAAGTAAAAGAGGTTCATTTTCTAATTGTTTAATGATTAATTATAAAAGTATATCATATATTCTTAATCATATATCAATCTTTACCCTCCCAACGATCTATGATGGTCCAGATTTTCCAAGTTGGGAAAATGGGAGGGGTGACGGTCATAGTGTATTATGGCAATCTGAAGGTAGAAATTATTATTGGTCAAACTTTTTACAAGATTCACCCTCGATGCCCATGTTTTCAGCTTTCAAAACTTTAAATATTTTATTCTTTTCAGGATTTGTATATTTATTCTTGGCATGGTATATTGAAAATGTAATCTATTTATCAACCTCTAGAAAAACAAATTTATTTTTCGTTTTTAAAAAAGATTATTGGCTCCCTCAAACAGGAAATCTTAGTCCATTCATTGATGAAACAAATGATCATATACAAGAAATACCTATTGGGTCTGATATTATTGAAAGTCAGCCAACAATAACAGAAGAAACAATTGGAAATTATTCTTTAATTATAAGAAATCTTCATTTTTCATATTCCAATTTTACTATAAAAGGTTTTAAAAAATCAAAAATTTTACAAGGATTAAATTTATCATTGGAAAAAGGAAATATTTTATGTTTACAAGGTCCAAATGGAACTGGAAAATCAACAACTATAAAATGTATCACAGGTGGTATTAATTCTGATAAAGGGAACATTTTGTTAAATGGTTTTAATGTTGAAAAACAAATACACACAATTAGAACCGAATTAGGATATTTACCACAATCTGATGTATTATGGGAGAATCTTACTGCAAAAGAACATTTAAACATCTATTGTTGGCTTAGATATAATTCTTTTGATACAGAAAAAGAAATAGAATGTATTTTAGATCAAGTTCGTCTTTCAAATGTTTCAAATAATCGAGTTTCAACTTTTTCGGGTGGTATGAAGCGAAGACTTTCAATTGGATTGACATTAATTGGTGCTCCAAAAATCATGGTACTTGATGAACCAACTTCTGGAATAGATATTTCAAATAAGTTAATGATCTACAAACTAATTAAAGATTTGGCAAAAGATAGATTAATTATTTTTTCAACTCATATCATGGATGAAGCAGAAGCTTTGGCTGACAAAATACTTATATTATCAAATGGTTCGATCAAAGCTTTGGGATCACCTTCATACTTAAAATCCCAAACCCATGATAGCTCATACACATTGTTTATAATTAGTAATAATAATCAAGAAACTATTGATTATATAATCCAGAGATTTAAATCATCTAGTTTATTTAAACAAAACTTAAACTACATTTACTTTAAACTTCAGGCATTCCAAGATGCAATGGATTTTATTAGTGAAATAGAATCAAATAACTTACCTTTTATTTTAAATTGGAAAGTATATGAATCTTCTCTTGAAGAAGTTTATCTTAAAGCATTTGAAAATGATAAAAAAAATCAATAAAAATTATTATCGCTTTTTAAAGATATTAGTAATTGAAGGTAAAATTAGGAATAATTACCCAGGGTATTGGAGTGGGAGTTTAACCAAAAAGCAAATGTAAAATAAAATATCATTTTCAATCCATACTATTATTCACTCAAGATTAATCTTGTTTTATGATTTCACCTGTTAAATTAGATTTAATGAAGAAAAAATTAGGGTCCTTTTGCACATTTTTTATTTTTTGTACAACTTACATCAGTGTGGAAGTGGGTTAATTTTTTCCATATACATAATTATCTTTTCTTTTATGAATATATTTTCAATAATGATAGGGATTAAATCCATTGATATTTAGTCATACCCTTCTAATATATATTATAAAGATAAAAAAAATACTAAATTTTATTCAATAGAAAACAGATTAATATCTCTCCACATTATTCCTTGTCGAAAGTCCACAAGGAAGTTGAAAAACACCAGGGTTTGATCCATCATTGATTACAAGTCCTAATGGAATTACAATGCTTTCATTTTCACTGACAGACTCATTAAATAGAGCCCCTAATTTTACAATCCCATCGTTTTTGCAAGATTATCAATCACCTGTCAAGGTAAAGATATCTCTTTTTATCCATCATCAACAAATTAAAATTCTGATCAGCTCCAATAGTTACAATCGAGGTGGGAGGTAATCCAGTCATCCCAACGACTAGAAGAGATGGATTCTACATTCAAATAGTCCTATTTTCAATATCTTTATCCTATTTCAAAGATGAACGGGAAAACTCAATATATAACTGTATATTGGGAATTCATATGAAAACTCTACTCTTTCAATGGGTGTATTTAATTCGCCGTCCTCAACAATAACTAAAGCTTTTTGAAATTTTAGATTACCAAGATCAGTTGTTAGAATAGATGGATAAACTACAAAGGCCTTCAAATCACATCCATTATTAGATTGAGTATATAAAAACGTTGTACAACAGTACCAATATTCTTCAAGCAATGACATTACAAGACCCATCGATATCAATATGATATTTTTCGATAAATTGTATTTGCCAGCAATGAATATTTGATGACACGAAACCCCATTAAATATATCATATCGCTTGGGTTCACTCTTTCTCGAGTTCGTTAAATACTCTACAACTAGTGATGGCAACAAACTTTACATTGAACTCAAATGAAACCTGCTCATCGGTGCCTGTAGGTAATTCATCACTTACTTCTTTATTAAATTCAAGGTAAAAGATGGTTAAATTGGGTCTAATTGATCAAAGACCACAATCCATTATTAATGAAATCATTCCATCCAATGTTAAGAAACAAGAATCTAATAATCTACTTTCACAAATTGGTATTCGTATACCTTTTTATTAAAACTCTGCGTTACTCGATCCTGTTTTCACTGTGCTTATCGATTCAAAATCTGTCAAAGATGAAGATAATTGGAAAGAAAAAATAAAATATTGGCCAATTCATAGTTTATTTATTATCTCTTTTGATAAAAATTTGTAATAAAATAGGAGCTTTATTGTTGACTTAGACCTAATTTGAATACCAAGGATCAGCTCACTAAAACTCAATTCATATTAAATTATTTCTTTTCTCTATCATTTCTTTAAATTTCAATAAATTCTTTTTTTTTTACTTTTTTCATGACTTTTTCTGCTTCATTTAAAAATAAATATCTTTTTTATAAAATGGGTGAAGGTATAGGAGTTGATTTTGTAGAATAATAATTACACAATGAATTAATAAATCTATTAATCAATATAGGGAATACAAATATTAACAAAGGCAATGGAACTCAATACAATATAAATGGTGATTTTGTTCAAGGCAATGGTGGTATCTTTAAAATAAAAGACTCTCCTCTCACCATCATTTCAGGTTTAGTTTTGATATCTAGCTTATTCTATGTTGCTTATAAATATCCTGAGGAAATCAAAAGTTTTATTGGAATTAAAGCTAAATAATTTGTATTTACACAGTCATCAACAATAAACTTAGATTACTCGATCATCATTCGAACAATGAAATTTTTTTTATTTTTTATTCATAAAAAACTAAAGAAAGAGAATGAAAATAACAGTAAGTAATAGTAATGATACAACTGTTAAAGATGTAAACGTCAATAGTAATAATCGTCATGATCAAGTACACGGAAATAAAAATGAAAACAATGGTAGTGGTACTCAATGGAATGTAAGAGATTATATCGTTACAAAATACTCTTTTGTTATGGTTTCTGCTTTAGCAGCTCTTGCTATAGCTTGGAAACCTTTGAATCTATCTATGGGTATTTCAAATGTATTTAAATCACTTCTTACCTCTATTAAATCTTTCAGATTAAAATAATAAATGTCTATGATTGTATACCGATCAACCACATTTTAAAAAATAAATGTGTGTGAGCAGGAGTTCCAACAATAATGTTTTTATACTACTAAATTTCTGTTCAGTTTCTATGTTTTATATTATATTCCTCAAAACAAGTTTTTTATATAAAAATGATGCTTTTTAGATATTTATTTATTTACTTTTTCTTTGTTTTAGAAGGAGTGGTGGCAGTGGTTGTTTTAGGTTTTTGTTTTTCTTTTTCAGCAGTGGCAGCTGCAACTGGTTTTACTTCTTCCAAGGTATCAAAAAAGTTTTTCATTGAAGAGAATTTCTCCTCTGTGGTGGTTGTGTTTTGTTTTTCTTTTTTAAATGTTGATTGATTCTTTTTAGCCTTTTGTTGTTTTTGTTGTTTGTTATTATCATTTACATTGTCACTATTATTAGTATTGTTGTTATTTTCAATTTGTTCAGAAGAGTCTGTGGTATTGGTAGTGGTTGAAGTGGTCTTTGAATCCTCCAACATTGAATCCATATATTTTTGATAAACATTTTGAACACCTGGAATAATATGAGAGGCAGCGTTGAAAATTTGAGATGGAGTTGTAATTTTATAGATATTTGAGGTTTGGGAGGCATTGGTGTTGGATTTGGATTCTTTCTTTGGTTTCTTATTGCTACTGCCCAAATAAGATGTAATTGAACCTTCTTCTTGTTGTTCTTGTTCTTGTTCTTCATCCAAAACACGTTTCTTGGATGATTGATCTTGACAAGTTGAATAACCGATAATCAAACCAGTTGATGTGAAACCATAGATACAATCGTGATCTTTTTCTTTTGAAAACATAATTTGAACTAAACTATTTGAACCTGGAACTATAATATCACTAACCAAGGCGGCATCTTTGTTGGAAAAGATCAACAATCTATTAAAGATTTCATTCTTTTCTTGAGAGGCAGAAATGGCATAGTAAGAATCATTTACGGCGATTGAAGAAACGATAAAGTTGTATATTCTAACGGGGGCGAGGGATTCAAGACTCCATAAAACGGCACATTTGTTTTTATAGTTGACCAAAAGGTAGCTAGAGTTGGGAACAAAGGAAACAGAGGAAACAATGTGATCTGATGGATATGTGATGACCTCCAATAGGGTGGCGTTTGAGCTCTTCCACAAGGTTACTAAATTTTCAAATCCAATGGCAAAGATACTGCCGTCAGAAGAGAATGAACAAGATGTAGATTTCAAGTCTTTGTAGGTGCCTTGATTGACGCAGGTCCAATAGGATTTTTGAATTTTAGTGATACTATCAACACTTTCCATACTTTGCTTCTTCCAGAGTTTGAAATCGGCCTCTGAGGTTGTCAATAAAATAGAACTGGTTGGATGGAAACACATTGAAGTGATTGGGGTTGCATGTGGACAAGTGATTGAAAAGTTGCACTCATAAGAGGAAGAATTGGATGTAGTGTCCCAAAACTTTAAGATTTGGTCTTTGACAGCTTTGTCGGCCTCTACCAATGGATCTTGATCGATACAAGATTCAAATGATACAAATACTGGTAGGTTTTTATGGAATTCAATTGGTTCAACAATTGTTTTGTTTACTGTAAATAATGAAATATCTTGAGCACTCTTTAAGAATACACCTTTGGTCTTTTTTGTAGAGACAAGGGTATTTTTAGGTGGAGACACTTGAATTTCATCGTCGACTCTATTGTTTTTTAAATCATAAAATTGGATAAATCCATCCATTGATCCAGAGATTGCAAGATTCTTTGATCTTGGATCAATTTGAATTGATTTAGTAGAGATTTGTTGTTGGTGCTGTTGAATACTGGCTGATTGTTGAAGACCAAGAATTGATTTAATAAGAGATTGATCTGAAATTTGAAGGATTTGAATTTTATTGGTAGATAAACCAACAGCCAAGTATTTAAGAGTTGGATCTATTGAAATACTAGCAATGGAACCACCAAGACGTGGTAATACTTTCTTTCTATTTGTTGCAATTGACCACATAACAACACTGTTTTCATAACCACCAGTGAATAATAAAGTTCCATCAGTTGAGGCTTCCATTGAAACCAATGGAGTTGAATGCCAATGGAAATATGATGAAAATAATAATGATTCTTTCTTATGGTGTTGTTGTTTCTTTTCATTTTCATTATCATTATTATTATTATTTAAAACATTTGATGGTGTATATGTAATATAATTGAGTCTACCAATAGTAGTACCAAAAGCTATAGTAATGAGATTAGAATTCTTTTGAAGAAGTGGAGTGATGAATGAAACACTTGTTACTAAAAATTCAGATTTATATGGTCTTGGTGAACTGAGGAGATTGTCAAGATTTAATAAATGAATGTAAAATGTTGAACAAACTACCAAATAGTTTCCTTTGGTCGAGATAGAGAATTGACTACCGTTATTGATTTCCAATATCTTTTTGGGTTTAACACTAGTGTCACCGATGGTAGCAGAATAGACACCATTGTCATTTAAAATATAAATATTGTTATCTCTAACTAATAATCTATTGATTGCTATCTTTAACTTGATGCATTGCTCTACTTTATATGTTGTGTGATTGTATAAATAAATGTTTCCTTCTTTTGTTGACAAATAAACAATCTTTGATCCATTCTCCCAATACATTGATGAAAATCTTTCTTGATTACTAATTGATTCCTCTGCTCTGAGTTCTCCGGATTGAGTGTTATAGATTTTAATCATACAACCGGAAACTGTAATTAATTTACTGTTTTTATATAATAATAATTATGTATTAGTATAAACAAACTATACCACATTCATTCAGAGAGTATGATTATAAATATGTACTTTGATTCCAAGAATAAAGGTTTAATTGCAACCAGTGAACCACCTGATTGAATTCCCATGTCTTTCCATTCTATGGTTTGAGTTGTTTTGTGCATTTTTATCTATATGTATATACTATATTATGACTTGACTCGTTCAAACAATAATATATTATATTCTATCGATGGATTCAATATAGATTCTATATGCTAATCACGGTATATTAGAAAAGGAATCTCGTTTTTTTTTTGCTTTCGAAAAATTTTTCAGTAAGTAATTTTTTTTTTTTTTTTATTTTTTTCAAAAAAAAAAACGAAAAAGAAGTTCGCGAAATTGTTTGAGTTTGTTTATTCATATGTCTTTAGCATAGATCAATCTTATATATCACAGAGCTTCGTTTATCAGTTTTCCCATCACACTTATTTTTATATCAACAAAATAGTATGGGTATACCCTTTAGAGGCTGTATTTATAACTTTGTCGTCTTGTGTATCAAGATAAACAATTTTTAGAAATGTGTCTCTTGTATACAAGATGAAGTTGAACGCCCAAAGTAGACCTTTTGACTTGGATATCTCTGTTCGTCAGCATCTATGATTATCTCCTCTAGAGGGGGGTAATAGTTTTTGGACCTTGGTTTGACAGCCTCTTTTCTGTCAATCAGATTTTATTCTAGAGTTTGAATAATTTACAGAGAGTTATAACCTGACAAACTAAATACTTGAAAGATATCTATACTGTATAGTGCAAATAAAAGATTACATCGATGGTTTATTTATTATTTAAAAAATGGATTATCTTGATCCAATTTACCACCAAGACTGTGAAATCTTTGATTTGCTTTTTTTCTTAGTTTGGTTTGATAATCGTCGCCAGGAAGAATGGCAAATTTAGGATCTACAGGATCAGAGCCTAGGCCTTGTTTCTCTGATCGATATTCAACTTGAATAGCTGATGTCATTCCATCTTTGTTTTTACCCAACCCTTCACCTTGATTCCATCCTGTTTTCTTTAGTAATTTAAATCCAATACTATTTTCACCAAAAGTAATATCTGGTTTTCTTTTTCTATCTTCATTATCATTATTATTATTATTATTATTATTATTATTGTTATTATTGTTATTGTTATTATGAGAGAAAGAAGAAGAAGATGTAGGTTTTTCTTTCTTTTTAAAAATGCCTAATTTTTCCAGATTTGACTTTATATTATGAAGAGTGTTAGTAATTATTACTTTTGCTTTATATAAAGATAAATACGTACAGCGTGTAGTTTTGATTCATTTTCATGTCTAGTTAGTGCCTCGTGACTAATAAATAGTCGATCACATATTTTACAAACTATATCACTTGGTTCTATTTGAGGGGTGGGATCTTGTTGTTGTTCATTCTCATCATTAAATTGAGGTCTTTTTGTAATAACTGGTGCCACTACTTTGACTGGTGCTGTTGACGATGGTTTACCAAAACTAAATTTGATAGGTTGATTTGCCGTTGTATTACTATTATTATTTATACTAAATTTGATAGGTTGATTTACTGGTGTTGGTTGTTGTTGTATACTAGATGCTATTACACCTTCAGAAGGATTAGATGGATCATATTCCTCCTCTTGTTGTTGTTGTTGTTGTGGTTCTTGTTGTTGTGGTTCTTCGTGATGTTGATGTTGATGGTGCTTTTGTTGTTGTTCAATGTGTTTATTATATTTCTTTTCTTCTTCATCAAATGCCTCTTTTAATAATTTACCTTTTTGATTCCATTTCTCTATATCCATCTCACCTTTTTTCTTTATTCCTTGGTACTTTGATGGCTGGAATACCAGTTTCTTTTTACCATCTTTAGTCGCTGCATTATTAGTGGTGGTGGTGGTGGTGGTGGTGGTTGTTGTTGTCGTAGTGATGGTGGTAGAGGTGGCAGTGGTGGTATTATTAGTAGTAGGTGCAAATGGTAGATAGGAATTTGTAGTATTATCATAATAATAGTATCCTTGTAGATTTTGGTCCCAATAGAAATAAGTGTATTGAGCAGGATCATAAAAATAACCAGTACTAGAATTATAATAAAACCCAGAGTTTGGTTCAATTATATATCCATCTATTGTGATTATTATTGCCAAATTAGTATACACCAATATGATGCACAATGGATCTATTTACGTACCTGGTATTTTAATATTACTATTGTTTGGTATTGAGGCACTATTACCATAGTTTTTAAGCCATTGGTGCATATCTAATGAACTCAAACCGTTGATAGAGGTATGTGATGGATCGGAATCTGAAGATTTTGAATAATAAACACTTACCATTTGTTGATTAATATTCACTCCGCCATATAATTGAATATGTTTATAAACCTCAATAGAGTCCTATATAGGAGTGGATATATTAATATTTATAGGATCTATAACATCTGTAGTAGCAATACATACATCAACTGCATAGTATTCTATAAAGGCAACACTAGATTTCTTTCTTGATATTCTAATTTCCTTGTGTTTTCTCGGGAATTGAGAAAATATACCTTCAAGCTAAAATCATTATTATTGTTGTTGTTGTTGTTGTTGTTGTTGTTGTTGTTGTTGTTGTTGTTGTTGTTGTTGTTGTTGTTGTTGTTGATTATTATTATAATAATAGAGATAGGTAGTAGTAATTGATTTAAAGGGGGTGGGGAAATAATAATATGTTAGTATTATGAACTAATATTGATATCAATCAAGTAGATGGTCGATTGTACTATGTCTTCTGTCACCTCTGATTTACAGTCTAAAATCACCAATGTATTGCTTGGAACTGGTGCACTTGACGAATCATTGCTGTTGTTGTTATTACTATTATCTTTTTCAGTGGATACAAATCTTGGCTTCTCTGGTTTTTCTTGTTTACATTTAAAGCATGAAGGTCTATGTGCAAAACTTGATGCATTACACTAACGTTATTATATAGTTAATATCACTACCACTTTTACTACGATGAGAGAAGAGATAAATATTTACAGAGTCACATAACCATTCATATTGGATTTCAGGTAAAGCATATTCTAAATGAATCTTTCTATCATCAATCTTAAGAGAACCATTGGTTTCTTTCATAAATGATACTGCCATTTCTACATTTTTAAATTCTACAAATGCAAATCCTCTTGATTTACCTGTCTTTTTGTCTAACTTTAATGATATTGATTCATATGCACTATAGACTTTAATTGAATCTGATATCTATGTGATGATATGTATTAAAATTTGATATAATAGCTTAGAGTAGGTATACTCAAACACTACTTACACCCTCCATGGTGGTAATATAATTTAAGCCTTTAAGCATAATAGTACTTGTTGGTTCTTCATCTAAATTGATTGGTTTCCTTCTATTATCTCTACCACCTCTTCTTTCTCTACTTTTAGATCTCGATCTAGATCTTGATCTGCTTGATGACCTATGATATGATTTCTTATTATAACTATAATCTATATCACTGTAATCTCTATTTGTATATCTCTTTTGGCTATATCTATCTTTGGATCTGCTTCTACTTCTACTTCTACTTTGACTGCTTCTGCTTCTGCTTCTGCTTCTGCTTCTGCTTCTATCATGATATCTATTATCTTTTGTTTTTTCTCTATCTCTATCTCGACTTCTACTTCTGCTTCTACTATTACTTCTCTTTTCACTTTTATATTCTCTATCTCTACTTCTTGGTCTTCTACCATCACTATCTCTATAATAGGAGGCTCTTTCAGATGGTGTATAAGAACCCTCCTCCTCTTCTAGAGCACTGGAACTTGTATTATTTCCTTTATGCATGAGATATTACGTTGTTGTTGTTATAAAACAATTGTGTGTATCTCAAACGTCTTCAAAATTTTTGAAAAAATTTTTTTAAAAAATTATCTATTCTTATTTATTTGAATAGATAATGAGTTTAAGAATGATTGGTATATTTAAATGAGTTTTAATTTGTGTTCATTTATAGGCTAAAAGTAATAGTTTGCACTCGGTATTCATACTAGATCTTTGAACTGATCATCACTTAACCATGTGTGTCCTGTCTCGACATTACGATTCACTCTAAATCCCAGAGATAAAATGTTTAGAATAAAAGCTTCTAAACAAATAGAACCCAAATAGTTTTCTCAAATTTATGTTATATCAACAAAACCTGACTGACAGTCTTAATTATTCTATTCAAAAAAAACAAAAAAGCTTTGAAAAAAACTTAAAATCTTTGGAGGATATTTTTTTCAAAAAATTCCATTCCATGCACTAAGTCAATACAATAATCGGTGGAGGCAAATTTACAATCTATACTTAAGATGATGTCTATGAATATACCAGAGATTTATGATAGTACAGTGTCGAGTAAGAAGTCACTGTTTCAACATATATACCAAAAGATAATTACTTCGGCTGCACCTGGTGCTGCCAATGTTACTGATCAACCGACAGGAAACACAAAAACTTTAAAAAAGAGTATTATTTGATAGATAGAGGGAGTGAAGCTTTATAAATCTAACACATTATTATACTTAGAAACAGTATCGAAAACAATAGATTTACTATTACAACAACAGCAATTGCAACAACAGCAACAACAATTATCATCGTCCTCGAGTATTGGGGTCAGTGGAGGTAGTGTAGGTAATACCCCTTTTCATATATTTCAAACAGCACAGCTATCTGTATGGAGTAACACTGCAGGACCTGTTGTTGAACAACTGTGGAAAATTAAAGATGTACCCATTGATTTTCAAGCGTTTACAGCTAGACAAACACTCTGTGGGCTGGATCCCAAAAATACAAGCGATGAAGTTAGATTCAACATGTATCCCGAACATGGATTCATGGTGTTATCTCATATCTTCAATTCAAAGTACACTGATCTATTATCAACAAAATTTGCATTCTCTCTCTATTTAAATATTTCCTTTTTCAATGATTATCTACCTCTACACGATATCATTGTAGATAGATTAACTTTTTTATCTTGTAAAATATTAAAAGCTTATACAAAAAACATTGTATGTATATCTATCCCTACTATATCTCTAGATCTAGATCTATTATAGATATGTATCTATATATCTGTAGATCTAGATCTATATAGATCGCACTACACATATACTCATACAATATAGCCACTAGAGAATGAATTGTTTTCAAAAGAGTTGATTAATACTATGATCAATGTTGAAAAATTATTTATCCACAATGGATATCCAAATGTCAATATATCAAATACATGGTTTAGTGATCCTCTTGTCGATACTGATTTCCTTATAAAGTATATTTTTGTGCAATCTATTCGTTGCTATTGCTATACTAATTAGTACCAACATAAATATAATTATAGAGTTTTAACATCACATTTTCAAACACATGGATCAACTATTATATATGGTAGTCATTCAGAATATGTACTGAAATGGATGGACACATTATCATTATTTTTGACTACCAAAGAAAGAAAGATTGCCTCTAGGAATTTAAATCTAAAGGAATATATACCAGATATCATTATTCAGGGATTCATTGATGTCACACAAAAACAAATTGAAGAACGTTTGTATTTATCTCTGAGACCATCCACCATTATAGATATCGATAAACAAATCATTTACCAAACCAGAAGAAATCATGAATACCTGGAACAAAGAATCGATTTATTTTCTAAAATTATACTTGAAAACTATCAAATGTATTTATTTTCTATTTATTTCAATTACTACTTTTATTCATATATTAATATAAATTAAATTAAATTAGGAAAGAAATTGAAAATCATTTAACAACATTTAAAGGTAATTCTACATATATTCAAAAGATGGTGAATGAAGTTTTTCAATTACCATTTCATTTTAGAGAGATATTTTTAATTCAAAGTGTGAAATCCTTATTAAGAAAATCTTCAATTATTATAACTGGTCTTCAAAGTTTGTATGTATATTTATTTCTTTATTTCTTTATTTCTTTATTTATCTACTTTTATTAACATTACTTTTATTAAATAGACCATATAATGAACAAAAGAATAGAATACAAAGCTTATTTAATCCAACAATCAGTGAAACAGATATTGAAGTTTTGTATGGTTTAGCTGAAAAACTTCAATATTATTTATATGTATCTGTATCAAAATCCCAGTCATTTGCAATCGAAGATGCAATTATGGAAATTCTTTCATTGGTATAACAACAACTCAACAATAATAAATCATGATTATTGGATTTTGTATACTAGATCTCATAACTGTAAAAATTTGAAAAGCTTGAAAAAAATATAGGAAATATAAATGTTGTTGCTACACAAATTTAGATTAATATCATCCTCGACTAAATCAATAAGCATACTACACTACGAAAAATAATAGTCGTACTGCACCTCTACCACTACCGCTAGCAGTTATGATGATGTATAATAGCATGTTTTGTTCACCTTTGCACATCTTTGAACACATGATTTTATAAAGTTTACAAAAGCATAAAAAAAAAAAAAGAAAAACCTCTTGATAATAATATTCATAATTATCAAAAATCGAGATTCCTAAGAAGGAAAAATTAGTATTTTTTTTCTTTTTTTTTTTTTTTTTTCACTTTTTTTACGGTAAATTTATTTTGTGCAATTCTCTTGACCAAAACACAGCACCAATAACATAGTTTTACAGCAAAACCACACACTTACACATATTGTCTACATAACCTTTAGTGAATAGTGTTGTGATTTGTCCATACCCCCAACTCCTTTTTTCTTATTTATTATAGACGCACACACAATAATTTTGTTGTTGTTTTTTGTTTTCCATTGGTTGTTAGAAGGCAACCAATCAACAAACAGACAAAACAGATAGATTTCTATAATTATAATTAAATTAATTAATATAGAAAATAGAATATATTTTTTATTTTTTCCTATAGCTCATCAAAAGATAGATATATAAAGATTTCACCACTGTGTGTGTTTTTTTTTTCCCACACATTTTTTTAAGATCTTTTTGCCTACGCTCTCTCAGTTTTTAAACACCCACACAGCACATACACACCTACAAATAAAACAGGTAAGTTAATCATTGAGTAGGGTGATAGATATTTAGAACTAAACCCCTACACACTTCCTACCTAATTAATCTATAATGAAATATATACTAATGCCAATATAGTACAGCTGTTTTCATTTCATAGTCTTTTAGGATATACACACCTTTATATACACTTTTATACCCCCACCTCACACATAAAACACTCTTTTTTTTTTTATTTTTTTTAATTCATTTTTAAACATATACACCAGTTTTCTCTGTTTTATTTCCTTTTTTATAAAAAACAAAAGATATATATGAATATTTATAGCAACGATATCAATCCACTCTCGAAAACAGATATATAATATCGTATATATATATAGGAGTAATAGTAATTAGTAGTTTTTATAATTGGACCTACACCAACCCTTGTCGGAAAGATAACGCGTTTTCGCGTTTAAATTTTTATTTTTTAGCAGAGGGTGGACCCTTTTTTTAAAAATAAAAAAAAATTTAGATTTTTTTCAAAACAAGGAATATGACCTTATCTATATCTACAACAAGCACTTCATCGACCACCACCACCACTACTACTACTACAACTACTACAACTACAATCAATAATAGCAATAGCAATAGTAATAGCAGCAGCAACAGCAACAGTAACCTATATATATCACCAAACCTAAACATGGCACCACCTTCATCGCCAAATAGTACAAATAACAACAATAACAATAACAATAGTAACAGTGTTAGTAATGAGAATAATAGTACTAATGCTGGTATGATTGGAAGAAAAAGAACACACTCAGATATTAGTTCCACACTATCGCCTTCATTAATTCCATTGACCAATCATTTAATTCCAAATGTTACAGGATCATCATCATCATCAGTAGTGGATGCAGCATCTGCAGCCATTGAACATAGTAACAATAGTAATAATAACAATAATAATAATTACTATAGTAGTCCTCAACAACAATCCCATTCTTACTATGGACAAGCACCGCCACTACCATTTGTACCAATTTCACCAAACAGTCATTATAATGGAAACAGTGATTCAATTTATCAACAAGATATGAAAATGAATAATAGCATTTGTGATGATATCAAAATAGGTTATGATAGCAACAGTAGTAATAAAGTTTTTGATTTAGAATTACACCAGCGACAAGAGAATAAAGAAATATATTTACCAATTGATGTATTGGATTTAATATTTTCACAGTTATCATTTTTAGATAGATGTAATTGTGCATGGGTTAGTACTAGATGGAGATCAGTACTCTTGATGCCACCTTATCCATTGATAGAAAACTGTTTGATTTTTTTACATCAACCAGTTCCTTTGGAGCCTTTACCACCTGTACATCATCTAGTTCAATCTTTAAATATCACTGTTGCACCATGTTCATGTAACATGTGTTACTTTACAAATCCAACCTATAAATCATTGACAAACTGGATCGAATATCTCTATCCATTGTATTCTAAATCAAATTTATCTAAACTAATATTCAGAGCATTTCAAAATCCATCTGAATATTCATCATCCTCCTCATCATCATCATCATCATCATCAACTTTATCATCCTCTTCAAACAATTTAGCATTATCACCAATACCAGTATTTTCAATTAGTAGTAATAATAATAATAATAATAACAACAACAGTCATCAAAGTAATGCTTTATCATCACCTCAACTATTTATTAATCAACAACATTCACCACTCATGTACAATAATAATAATAATAATATTACGAATGACGATAGTAATATTAAAAAACAACAACAATATCAACAACAATTATTAGATTTAGAAAAACCTTTAGCTTTACCATTAAAAGATAGTGGAGCATTAATACCATTGTCAACACTGGAATCATTGTTGAAATCCAAAATTGATAAATTAAAAATTCGAATTTGTTTAGATTTGCCTTGGTCAAGATCAAAAGAGTTTTCAAAGTTTAAGCCAATTGAAAATGCAGAAAAACTAAGAGAGATTGGACTACTGACCCACGATCCATCAGACGCCAGTTGGAGTTCAGCCTGTGGAACTAGTAAGACCATGAGTGAGTTGATATTCTCGACTCTGTTTTCCAATTCAAATTCATTTAAAAATCTCAAAAGACTCTATTTAATCACGACCACCGTTGACTCTAAATTTTTGTACAGTATTAAAAAGCACATGCCCAACTTAAGTGGCCTCCATTTGTCGGTATGGAACAACAACATCGAACAATTATTGTTGGACATTGCCAATGTATTTGGAAATAGTTTAGAAGAACTTTCACTAAGATTCACAACTTGTATCGGTATCAAATACACACCATTCTCACACACAGACTATAAACTCGAAGACTCGATGGTAGAGATGTTGGTCAACACATGTCCCAATTTAAAGTATTTTTCCTTTGAAGGTTGGCTTTCCAATCTCTCTCACAAATCATTGAAAGCCTTGTCCAACCTCTCACTCAAACACTTGGTTTTGAAAAATGGACCCCACTATCAAACTTGTAAACCCATTTGGGCACGTGTTAAAATGGAACCCACAGAGAATCCTTTTCAATCCACTTTGATCTCTGAAAATGATATCAAAAACTTTGTTTCAAGACAACCTAATTTAAAAGTATTGGAAATCTATTCTCATCAATTAAACAAATTTATTTCAAAATTGACAATCAATACAAATGGTGGTAATGGCAGCAAGAAAAAGAATGATAAACAAATGATACCAAGTTTTATAAATAACAATTATAACAACAATGATGACGATATAGATATAGATTTACCAAGAGGCAATCATCATTTCTTGTTTTATCTTCAAAACAATGAATTTAAACCACCCTCCTTATCAAATTTAGATATCAATAGCGATAGTAACGGTAGTGGCAATAACAATTGTCTGTCTGATGAATTTGTTACATTTTTATTAAATGTTTGTCCAAAGTTGAGATATTTAAATATTATAGATAACTCAAATTTTAGATCAAAAATAATTGGGAATATTAGTAAAGTTCATAGATCATCTAAACCATTGAATCATATTCATCATCATTATAACTATCATGATGGTGGTAGTAGTAGTAATTTAGCTGCTGGTGTAAATAACATTTAAAAAATAAAATATATTTATTATTTAACGTTTTTTTTTTTTTTTAAATTATAATATAATGTTTTATTTATTTAATGATATTTCTTCTTTTATTTCCTCCTCTTCTTCTTCTTCATCTTCTTCATCTTCTTGCTCTTGATTATTATTTTCTTTTTTATCCTTATTATATTTTGCTTCTCTTTTTAATTTCTTTTTATTTTCTGGAATTGGTTCTTTGGGAAGAGAAGCTTTTCTATCGATATAGGTTTGTTTATCAAATCCTGTTATTTTTAAAATTGTTGTTCTTAATTCATCAATACCTTTGTTTTCCAATGTACTTGTTTGAATTATATAGGGAAGACAACAAACTAAATCTGCAATTTCTTCTTTTAATGTATTATATATTTTTTTTAATATTCCTGGTTTAGTTTTATCAATTTTTGTTAAAACTATTTGAAATGATACTCTATGTTCATCCAATAGTTTCATTACCTCTTTATCATTTTTTTGAACTCCAACTCTACTATCAATTAATAAAAATACTTTAACTAATCTAAATTTTATTAATATAATAAAAAGTTAATAATTAATTAATCATTAATTGTATACAATTAATAAAATACATACTGAGCAGAAGTTAATAAATATTCAGATATTGTTTGACTCCATACTGATGATCTTTCTTTGGATACACGTGCATAACCATAACCTGGTAAATCAATTAAAAATAATTTCTCCCAAACTTGATAGAAATTTACAGCCTTTGTACAACCTGGATGCTTTGATGTGTTTGCAAGGGGTTGTGAAAGTAATGCATTCAATAGTGATGACTTGCCTACATTTGATCTGCCCAAGAGAGCAATTTGAGGATATGGTTTTTTTGGGAAATCATGTGATTTAATTGCCATTCTTTCAAGTGATGCACCTCTATTAAAGAAATTTTGTGCAAATCTTACCTCCTCGTCTGTGGCTTCCTTTTGACTATTGACAGCACTTTCTATAAGCTCAGCTGGAATACTAATTTGTGAGATATTATCTTTACCTTGCAAGACCATGAGCTTTTTAAGTTGTTCTTCAAATTGTTTATCTTCAATACTACTGTTTTCATCTGTAAATATAGGTGCATTGATATCATCTTTGGGGATTTTTACTCTTCCAATCTGTTTGGGACCACTTTTAGGAAGTGAATTGGATTTATTGATTGATGATATTTCATTGAGAGTCATTGTTTCACTGAGAATTGTAGCAAAATCTTTATTTTTGTTTTTGGATTTTCTTTTTTTTCAATGATTTCCTCTTCTGTGAATCTAATATAAGACGCTTTATATAGTCCTCCCTTCTTTCTAGCACTATTCATTTGTTGTTTATTCATACTTTTATTGAATCCCAATTTATTACTCCTTTTCTTTGTTGTTGAGGATGTTGAATAATTTAATACGATCTGATTAGTATTAAAACTACATGATGTATTATAAAATGATCTAAAAAGACCAATGTTTTCTATTAAACATTTTCTTGTATTTGTAAGCATTTTCAAAATGAATCACAACACTTTTTTACATTCGTTTTTATAAATTTTCGTTTTTTTTTTTTTTTTTTTTATTTTAAATGAGTAATTTATTTATTGATTTAATCATCAGAAATGAAATTAATAGTTCTTTTGGTATATTCTTCACATAATATAGGCTTATCGTCATTTTTAATACGATGATATTGAACTCTATCTAAACCATCAAAATATTCTACAATTTCAAGTTGATCATTTTGTTGAAAAAATTCGTCTTTGTGGTAAATGTAAGATTTGTCAATTTTTAGATGGCGGAGTGAAGATGGGAATTTTGAAGAGGAATGTATTTTCCTTCCAAGTTTGAGTGTTTTGATTGAGGATGGATAATTAGGTGGAATAGTAATGGTTGCTTTGGTGAATATTTCTTCACTATTATATTGTAAATATAAATACTCTACACTTGACGAGACATCAATGACAGAAAGATTGTTGATTAAAAATTCCAATTTTAGTTTTACAACACTGCTTGGAATGACTCCTTGGGGCACAGATATGTGGGCTAAGCTCACTATACGCAGTTTTTGGACACTAGTTGGTATAGACCCTAATTTGAGGGAAGAGGGTGTAGTAATAGAGAGATTGGTCACGCTGGATGGCACTATATGGGGCTCCAATTGATAGACATGAAAGTGTAGTTTGGTCAATTGTTGAGGAAAATAATCCAATGGTATAGGTTTGTAAATGGCAGAGGTGGTGGCAACCAGAGAAGTCAGGGTTGGTGGTAAAATAGGTAGGGTATCGGCAAATAGATTAGGAGCTTCGAGAGAAACTATTTTTGATGGAATATATGATAATTTGGCAAACGTGTTTGATAGTCTTAGATTTGTTACTGATTCAGGTATGTCCTCTTGGCCCAATGGGTGATAATAACTTTTTCCAAAATAAAGAGTTGAAACACCATTGGGAATAGCGTTGGGAGTTAATTTCAGGTTTTTGGTTGAGTCACTGAGATACAGAAACTCTACTCCCTGTGGAATACTATTCACTTGAATTGGTTTTTCACTATTGTTTCCACATCTAAGTTTTCTCACTGTCTTTGGAATCAGGTTTGGTATTAATTCCTTTCTACCAATATTTAAATACTCTACCTGGAGGGGAAGTGAACGAGAATCTTCAATCAATGAATTTGATATTGGCATCCATAAATACTTTACACTCAAAGGAAACAAATGTGGTCTAATTGTCTGCCCAAGACATTCAAATCTGATACTTGTTACATTTGACGGAATGACACCTCTACTGATATGCAAATAACCCCTACGACAATTGATTGTTAGGTATTTCACACAGTCGGGAATATGATTCACATTTGTCGGATAGATAAGATCAAGATACAAAAAGGTCAACGTCGACGGAATTTTACTAATCTTGCACAGCAATGGATATGTGGTTCTGAGATACTGAATATCGTCGGGTATAGAAATGATATCCCCCAAACCTGGTTGAGGAGGGATATTTAAACCATAGATTACAACATTTCTTTTCTTTGTTTCCTTTACTATTGATAGAAATTCAATGTTTACTATTAAATGGGTTATCAAGAAAGACAATGAATGACTTTGATACAATGTTAATTTATCTCGAGTGTCTATATTATAACAGATATGGTTTCCCTTTGTTTGTTCATTTACAGTCAATTTATTCAATTGTGTTAGATGACTTAGAGTCAATGGTCTTGTTATATATTGATAGTAATCTATTATTGATCTTAGATATCTATCACGATAAATATTAAAAAATAAATCATTCTTTTTCCTACTACTATTCTTACTCTCCATCTTTATTTGTTTTTGATCAATGATGTGTAAACCATTTTTAAAATTCTTTATTGGGAAATTGGGAAAAAAAAAAATCATGATCTTTTTTTAAATTCAAAATTAGAATGAGATATGGGACACTTATATATATTATATATTATGAATATAAACTTGTGAACAAATAATAAATATGTGTTCTTTCTATTTTTATCTCTTTTACAGTCACCGAATACTCGTTCGTTGACATAATTTTTACTAGTAAAGAATTTATATTAAATTTCGAAAAAAATTAATTTAAATTATTTTGATTTTTTTTAATTTTTTTTCTCACAATTTTATAAAATGTGTTCATTTCGTAATTTGTGAGAAAAAAAAAATTATATTTATATTCAAAAGCACACAACAAAAAAACTATTATTACATTATAACAATACAACGCACATATACACACACAGACATATAAACGAAAATGGTAGATACTGAAAAAGATTTAGATAAAGTCGGAGTCCACTGTAATTTAAAAGATTGTCATTTATTAGATTTCCTTCCTTTTACTTGCGATGGATGCAGAAAATTATATTGTGTTGAACATAAAGACTATGCAGAGCATTCATGTCCTTCACCACCAGTTATAAAGGGAGGATGCACAGTTACTTGTGATAAATGCGATACTATATTACCCGTACCTTTTGGTAAAGATGATACATTTGTACTCAGAACTCATATATCTCAAGGTTGCAAGAAAAAACCTAGTATAAATCAACATAAATGTACATTTGAAGGTTGTAGTAAAAGTGAATCAATTAAAATTCTTTGTCCACAATGTAAAAATAATTTTTGTTTAAAGTATGTAAAATATTTATAAATCTATCCACAACAATAAATAATAATAATAGTAACAATTATCTAACAATATTAAATCAATTAAATAGACATAGATTTGAAAGAGATCATAAATGTAAAGCACCCAAACAAAATGTGGTGATGCCCAAACCTTTAATTACACCACATCTTGCTAATATGTTGGATGCCCTTAGAAATTCTAAACCAATCAAATCAAAATAAAATTTTGGTCACGTAGCGCTTGTGATTAATCTTTTTTGTAACATACTTTAACAATAACCAAATGTAAACTTGTTTTAATTATTATTACTATTATTATTTTAAAAATGAGATGAACCAATTTGAACCAACACTCCAACACTCCAACATCTAAAATGGATACCACAACAAACAAGATATAAATTTAAATTGATTTCTTCTCCAATGACTCAAAAGGTAAACTATTCAAATAAAAAGCAACAAAATTACTTAGATTTTGATCTAGATATTCACCCCCGCCCAACACCAACACACACACAAAACACACATAAAATTAATTTTGTGGTTGTTTATTTTATTTATTTTATTTATTTATTTATTTTCGATTTTCTATTGCAATGTTACAGATGAGTTGGTTGTATTCAATAATTCTATCTTTTCATTTTTCTTTAGAGCCACAATTATTATTCATATTTACACCTTTGCCCATCACCATCTTACTATTTTTTTCATCTCATCCCCAACAACTGCTCTCAGAGATCCGTTATTTTTTTTCAAACTTTGCAAAAGATTTATTTTTTTTTAAAAAAGTTTTTTTTTTTTTTTTTTTTTTTTTTTAAAAGTTTCTTTTTTCTTTTTTTTTTTTCAACATTGATCAGCCTACCTCCAGATATATTTAACATTCTATATAGACAAACAACATTGTTTCATCTCATTATTTATTTATTTATTTATTTATTTTTTCTAAATCACAGTGTGTGTTATTTTGTTCATCGCGTCCACATCCATCACTCTTGCGTAAAAAACTTTCGATTTTTTTATTATTTTTTTTTTTTTATTTTTTTGATATTTCATCTCCGTTCCATCCCATCCATCCATTGTGTTTATATAGTGCGCATACGAGTGAGCGTGTATATACATTTAAAAGTGGATTTAATCAGATCTTGTTTTAAAGGTGTTTTCAAACACACCACCTCTGCCAGTAGTAGCAGTACTGCACAGGGTGTTGATACTGAACCATCTAAACCATCGCCCATCACAACTGAAGACGACGATGGTGGTAATTTACAAAGAAAATCAGTAGGAAATAATAACAACAGTAGTATAAACCATAGTAACGCTAAAGCTAGCAGCAGCAATGAATATAATAGTACAAATAACAGTAATATTAGTATAAGTAGCAGTAACACTAGTAGTAGTGGCGGCAGTGGAGAAAACAATAGTAGAAATGTTCAAGATAAAGAGAATATAAATATAAAACAAACCAACAGTAATAACAATGTATCATTTGATGTAAATAGTAACAATAGTAATAATAATAGACAAGAAATATTTTCAATAGATTTTTCAGCATTATCAAAATCTAAACAAGAGTTGATAGATTTGGGTTATAATATATTTGAAGAAACAGGACTTGTTAAAGATTTAGACGTGAATAAAGAAACAGTTTATAGTTATCTTGAAGCTGTCAAAGAATCATACAGAGATAATCCATTTCACTCATTTAAACATGCAATTACAGTTACACAAATGATTTTTATCATTTTCATTAAAGCTAAATTATTAAATATCCTAACACCAATTGTAAGTTTATATCGGTAGTTTACTAAAAGTTAATAGTACTTCATCTCTACTAATTATTATTACCATTATAATATAGGAAAAATTATCATTAATTATAGCATCGATATGTCATGATTTAGATCATCCAGCACTCAGTAATCGATTCCAAATTAATATGAAAAGTTCATTGGCGCAACAATATAATAATAAATCAGTTTTAGAGAACCATCATTTGGCAGTTTGTATAAGGATACTCTTGGAAGAGAATGGACAAAATCTCTTGCGAAAACTCTCAGATCAAGAGAGAGAACAACTATATGAAAAGATCAAAATATTAATTTTAGCCACCGACATGGAGAATCATTTTAACTACAAGAAACAATTTGATGACATTTTATCTAGCTTTTCCTGGGAAAATACACAACACAGAGATTTGTTATTAATAATGTTATTGAAATCTGCTGATATTTCGAATGAATTGAGATCATTTGAAATTTCAAATGAATGGGCACATGCTTTAATGCAAGAGTTTTTTAATCAAGTATGTAATTGTTTTATTTTATTTATATATTTTATATCTACTAATATGTATTCATTCATTCATTTACTATAGAGTGATTTAGAAAAAGAAAATAATCTTCCTCTTACACCTTTTATGGAACGTGAAAAAGTTATTCTCAACACTACTCAAATATCTTTTATTGACAAGTTTTTATTACCATCTTATAATTCTCTTCAAACAGTGTTACCACCTTTGGAGGACTTTATTACAAGAATCAATGAAAATAGATTATTGTGGGAACAATCAACAAATTAAAAACACCTATTACTACATCATACACATACACACATTTGATCAACACACATTCTAAATAAATTATTTCACACAAAAACAACCATGAGCATTCTCTTTATTTATTTTTTTTAAAAACAACCCACACCCACACTGTGATTGATTTGATTTCTTGAACATAGATTTATCTGAAAGATAAATCTAAAATAATAAAATATTCCAGTGATGAGGTGAAATTGAAATCAAATCTTAAAATTAATTAATTTAAAATTGTCGATAACAATAAATCTTAGTTTGAGAAATCAACACATTTTTCATATGAAAAAAAGGCATGCCTTATGAGAATTAAAAAAAGAAAAAAAAAATTTTTTTTCATCCTTGTGATTATTATAACATTTGCGTGCATATTTAGAGTGTCAACAAATAAGCATCACACACGATCATTCATTTCAGAGTATAACTTTAGAAGAGTAATTTTGTCATTTTTATCAAAAAAAACAACATTGGCTCGCTTGAGTTGGTGTTATCTCACCAAATCTAATCACGATCAACACTAGACAAAATTTCTAAAAGTGCACTTTATTTTCAAAAGCAGTTGAAAAAACCATTTTTTTATTTGAAAAAAATCACATTTTTTTCATTTTTTTCATTTTTTTTTTTCAGATTTTTTTTTTTTTTCAGAAACAACAACAAAATACAATTTTTTTTTTTTCTAAAGTATCTTATTTTTGTGTTGTAGTTTTATATATATTAAATATTCCTTTTCTTATTTATTTTTATTGTAAAATACATTTTTCAACTTTCTTTTCTTGTATATATAAATTAAAATAAAATGTCATCAGATAAACAATTATTAGACAAAGCTTGGGAAAGAACCCAAAAAAAGGTATGGATATCTCAAAAAATATTTTCTAGGTTTAATAAATTTTTTTTATTTTTTAAAAATCTCTTCTAACATTTTAAATAATATATATCTAGACCTTTACTGCTTGGTGTAATTCACATTTACGTAAAGTTGGTTCATCAATTGAAACCATTGAAACTGATTTTGCCGATGGTATTAAATTATCACAATTGTTAGAAGTCATCTCTAACGATCCAGTACACAAAGTCAACAAGGCACCAAAATTAAGAATTCACAACATTCAAAATGTCAATCTTTGTCTCAAACACATTGAAGACCATCAAGTCAAGCTCATTGGTATTGGTGCTGAAGAACTTGTTGATCAAAATTTAAAGATGACTTTGGGTATGATTTGGACCATCATTCTCCGTTTTGCTATTCAAGACATTTCTCTTGAAGAACTCTCTGCCAAAGAAGCTCTCTTACTTTGGTGTCAAAGAAAGACCGAAGGTTACGAAAAGGTCAAAGTATCCAACTTCCACACCTCTTTCCAAGACGGTCTTGCCTTTTGTGCTCTCATCAACAAACACAGACCAGATCTTATCGACTACAACTCACTCAACAAGGATGACAAAGCCGGAAACTTACAATTGGCCTTTGATATCGCTGAAAAAGAACTCGACATTCCAAAGATGCTCGATGTTAGTGATATGTTAGATGTCCCCAAACCAGATGAACGTTCTGTCATGACCTACGTCGCTCAATACTATCACCACTTTTCTGCCAGCAGAAAAGCTGAAAACGCTGGTAAACAAGTTTCCAAAGTTTTAGACAGCTACATGACCCTCGAACAAACCAAATTTGATTACATCAAGAGAGCCACCGATTTGGTTGAATGGATCAATGCCAAGACTCAACAACTTGAAGGTCGTGACTTTGGTGAATCTATTGAATCTGTCCAAAACCTCATGACTGCCCACAAGGACTACAAAAACTCTGAAAAACCACCAAAGGGTCAAGAAGTCCTCGAATTGGAAGCCATCTACAACAGTTTACAAACTAAATTACGTTTAATGAAACGTGAACCATTTGTTGCTCCACAAGGTTTAAGCCCAACCGAAATTGATGCCGTCTGGTCCAATTTGGAAAAAGCTGAACAAGAACACGCTGAAGCCCTCAGAAACGAACTCAAGAGACAAAAGAAGATCGCCTATCTCTTACAAAAATACAACCGTATTCTCAAGAAATTGGAAGGTTGGGTTGCCAGCAAATCAAATTATTTGAGCTCCAGCGACTTTGGTGATTCAATCACTGCCGTTCAAGCCAAATTAAAGAATTTAGAAGCCTTTGAAGGTGAATACTCTTCATTGGAAGGTCAATCCAACACTGATCTTGTCTCCATTCTCGATCAATTGACTGAACTCGCCTACAATGGTGTTGCTCAATTAACTGAAAGAAAAGACACCTTTTTCAACGGCCAATGGTCCCAAGTCAAACAATCTGCCGATCAATACAAAGCTTCCCTCCTCGAAGAATTGGCCAAACTCCAAAAGATTGAAGACATGTTGGTAGACTTTGCCAAGAGAGCTGCTCAATTAAACATTTGGATTGAATCTGCTGATGACCAAGTCAACGATCCAATCAATGCCGACTCTGTTGAAGTTGTCAATGAAATCCAAGCTAAATTTGACGCTTTTGTCCAAGAACAAGCTGGTCAATTTGCTGAACTTGAAAGCCTCGCTCAATTGACTCAAGAATTGAGAAACCTTGGTCGTTCAGAAAATGACTACTCTGTCATCTCCTATGACGATCTCTCCAAAAAATGGAATGATCTCTTGGCCGCCATCGAAGAACGTAAAGCTTCCCTCTGCACCGAACTCGATACCCAAACCAACAACGACGCCCTCTGTCAATCATTTGCCGAAAAAGCCAACAAGGTCAACGAATACACCACCACTCAAAACGCTGTTCTCAGTGAAAACAATTCTTCTGATCCACAAGAACAATTAAAGAACATCCAAAACGTTATCACTAGCCAACAAGAAAACAAACCAATTCTCGATGAATTAGTCTCTGTCCAAGCTCAATTGGATGACGCTCAAGTCACTGATAACAGACACACCCAACTCACCCTCGAATCTATCAAGATGAAATGGGAAAAACTCGCCACCCTCTCACGTAAAGCCGAACAAGTCGTCCAAGGTGAAATCCTCGCCAAACAACACACCGGTGTCACTGCTGAAGAATTGGCTGAATTCAAAGCTTGTTACTCTCACTTTGACAAAGATTCTGACAACAAATTAAACCGTCTTGAATTATCTTCATGCTTGAAATCCTTGGGTGAAGATTTAACCGACGATCAATTATCTGCTGTCCTCGCCAAGATTGACAAAGACGGTAACGGTTTTGTTTCCTTTGAAGAATTTGTTGACTATATGATTAGCTCACGTAAAGGTGCTGATAATGCTGAATCAACCAAAGAAGCTTTCAAGATCATGGCCGAAGACAAACCATTCATCACTGAAGCTCAAATCCGTCAATCAATCACCGATGCTAAACAAGTTGAATACCTCTTGGCCAATATGCCAAAGACTGACAATGGTTATGATTACAATGCCTTTGCTGATACTCTTTACCATTAAATCATCACATACCCATTTGGTGTTTTATTAAAAAAAATAAAATAAATATAAAAGAAAAGAAATAATTTAAAAATATATATCTCAATCTTATCTTTGTTTTTTTTTTTTTTTCTTATTATTTTATTACTAAAATAGATTTGATTCGAATTTTTATAATCACCAACACTATATAAATAAAAAAAGCTCAAACACACACATATACCCACCACTCTCTGTTTTTTTTGTTTTTTTTTCACATTCAATTTGATAGGTCAGTCACTACTTATGAGGCAAATTTAAAAAAAATTAAATGGGAAGAGTGGGGTAGGGGTGTGTTTATATGTTATCATTTCCATTGATGTATATAAAGAATAATAGGCCTTTTTAATTTGTTTTTTATTTTTTTTTAAATTAAATATACTTTTGATTAGAGGGGTTTCTATTAATATATTTTACATCTTTTTTTTTATTATTTTTGTCATAGAGTTTTATTTAAATATAGATAGAGATAAATAATATAATTTTTATTTCATATACATTGAAAATGTTAAACAAATTAAATTATTATAATAGTAATTTGTTGAAACACAAAACAAATAAAAAGAAAATAATCATTACAGTTTGTTTGTTGGTTGCCATTTATTATTTCTTTTTCTTAAAAACGGGTAGTTCTCAAGAGATAGGAAAGAATAAAGACAAAATATTATTTCAAGATGATGAACAAATTCAATTGTTTACCATGGATGACAAAGAGTTGTTTTCTAGAAAGAATGGATGGAATTATGATGAACTTGAAAATGTCATCAATGCTAATATCGCAGATATGAATCAATACAACTATGAAGAAAAGGTATCCAAGGTAGTGTGGCTTGATCACATCAGACCTGTAAACGAGAATCTTTTGAGAATAAAGAATAATGGCAAAAGTAAGAATTTCCAAAACACCAACAGTATTCAACATCCTGATATTGCTATTATTACCTCGAATAAGCCAGAGTATTTGGAGAGATTACTTTATAATCTTCTCCTCGTCTCCAATGCCAATGTCCAAAGAATACATGTTTTCCATGATGGATATTCAGAGATTTCCGATATACTTAAGAAGTATGGTGTCAATCCAGAGCTACACGTATCACAGTACAGACATGTTGCCAATCTCAAGACTCAGGAAGAAAAACTTTACTATATGAACTCCCACTACAAAGAGATATTCAACTATGTTTTCAACAATCAATCTATGGACAAGGTAATCTTTTTGGAGGATGATCTAATTTTGTCACCAGATGCACTGAAATATTTTGATATCTTGTCAAATTTGATGGATGTAGATCCCTCCATTTTTTGTATATCGGCCTGGAATGATAATGCATTTAAATTCCAAGATGATCTAATGAAGACATTCCAAGATTCAAGATTCACTTTTTATAGACAAGATCATTTTGGCGGTTTGGGATTCTTGCTTAGTCATCAAATCTACACTGAAAGAATAGAGCCAATCTGGGATAAAATTTCAACAGAACCATGGGATACGATAATCCAGAGTGCCATGTCGCCAGGTGACCAATGTATCTATCCAGAAATGCCAAGATCTCAACATGCACCAAATATTAAGAGAAACTATACAAGTGTTTTGGATCACCAAAATGAAGTAGACCATTGGGGATTCTACAAAATGTATTCAGATTATGAAAATATTGCATCTAATGTTCTAGATCTGAGTAATTTATTATATCATAAATATGATGCAAGACTTAGATCAAAGATTCAAAACGCCACTGAAATCGATAGCTTTACAGCCATTCCCGTATTGTTTTCCTCGACCAATGATTTTGTCATCTACACCAAAGCGATATCCAATTCAGATAGTCGTTGGGATAAAGTAATCAATGATTTAGGTATTGTTGGCAGAGGAAATGGAAATATAGTCAGAGGTATTTACAAAGGTGTCGTTGAAACCACCTATATGGGAAGAAATGTAGTTTTGGTTGGTGAATACTCAGTATTCAACAATCAAACTCTAAGAAAGACTAAACCTAAATTCGCCGTTAAAGACATCCCCATGCCCGCCGCCGAGTCTCTCAGTGGCGATCCTCTTTCCAATGCCTTTTACTATAGATTGAAAAATGACGCCGCCTTGGATCTATCTATTGCCCACAGAGGAAAGTCATGTGAAGAACATTGTACAGACAAAAAGCAACTATGTAAAGAAGCAGACATGGTATTATTGACTCAACCAAACGCAGTCTTGCTCATGATGGAGGATCAATGCGAAAGCACTGAATTTTCAGATTCTAGTTCAGAATCTAGTTATTTACCATTCCACATGAATGATGACACTTGTTTAATTCCAAATGACTTCAGATATCTAACCTGCACGTATAAACCCTCTGCTCAATTGTTTGGCTCAAGAATCTGTTTATGTAGAAAAATAAGTTTATAAAAAGTTTAACTTAGTTAGATTGAAAAAAAAAAAAAAAAAAAGAAATTGAAACAAAGGAATTATATTATAATAAAATAATATTTTACGTATTTAGTGTACCACTCAATAAAATGGATTTTTACACCCACACATATTACACAAACACACACATTTAGTTTGGAGTTTTTTATTATTTTTTTTTGTGATAAAAATACAGATAGTCAAAAGATATACTCTATTTCTCTTATATAGAAATACTCATATTTACATATAAAGTTTATTGCTATTGAAAAAAGTTTGTATTCCATAATAATATAAAATGATTACCAGATAAATCTAAATATGTCATACTCTAGTGAATCAATGTGTTTTTTTTTTTTTTTTCATATTATACATTCAATTCACTGGGAATTTAATTAAATCGTGTGTCATTTAGATAAGAAAGAAAAAAAAAGAAAAAAAAGAAAAAAAAAGAAAAAAAAGAAAAAAAAGGAAAAAGACACAAGGATAGAAATTCACTCCTCTGCTTTTTCAAAATATCAATAAATTCACTCCAGTCTTTTAACAAAGGGTACATACACAACACATTTCAAAAGGTATTACACTCTGTACACCATGTGAATGCACTCATACTCCATAAGATCTCTTGTCTGGTCTGCATGACCAGCCGCAGTGCATTTTTAAAAATTAAAAAAAATCAAAAAAAAATCATAAAATGTCACGTCGTCCCAGTTGGGGGTAGTAACATAGTGAAAACACATTAGTATTTTATTATTATTTAATTTTAAATTCTAATTCTTTATTTTTCCTAGTGTTATAAAAAAAGATTTATAAAAGTTGTAAAATAGATTTATAAATACTCTTTTTTATTCTTTTTATTTTTTTGTTTATTTATTTTATTTATTTGTTTTTGTTTATTGTATATAAATATAGAATATAGAGGATCTAGATCAAATCACATATTATTTATCGAGATATACACACAAGAATGGTGAATCCTTTGCAGCTAAAAATTATATCCACCGTCACTCTGTTTGTGATGAGTATGGCTGGTGGCATTGCGCCCTTTTTTATGAAGAATTTAAAAAACAGTAAAAGATATCTATCATGGAGTAACTCTTTTAGTGGCGGTGTATTTCTGGGTGCAGGTAAAGTATTGTTTATTGATATCTACTCAATTGTTTACACTATACTCAAACAAGAAATTTATTATTCCATCATTAGGCATGCTACATCTTTTTGCAGATTCTTCAGAGGACATGGAGTACTATACAGAGAAATACAATTACCCTTTATCGTAAGTATGGGCGAGACCACTGTCTTGGATACCATATATGCAGCATGTAAAACAAATATCTAACTTTTTGTTTTTTTTTTTGTTTTTTTTTTTTTCTACCAGGGCGTTATGTTTGTGTGCAGGTTTTTTGTTTACATTATTTTTAGAATTATTTATTAGTGCCTTTATTATCAAAGGATCACCTATAGGACACGGTCATAGTCATGGAGGCCATACACATACACCCACACCCACCCACAAATCTACACCCAAATTATCACCACCAAAGAGAAAAGTAATTGTTGACAATGAAAAACAAAAGCTTTTGGATAGTCAACAACAACACCAATACAAAAACTATAACAATACCACAGTTGGAGAAGATTGTAGCATAGATACCACTGGCAGTAGCAGCAGTAGTGGTAGCCATAGTAGTTGTAATAGTATAATCGATGATTGTGAAGATCAATTTTCAGCTTCACATCAACAAGATATCTCCATTCCGTGTGGGGCCATTTCACCTCATAGTTCTATAAATTATGAAAAGATTGAAGAGGATATAGTATCACCATCACCTATCGAAAATCCAGTTTTACCTTTTCTTTTAGTCATAGCTCTCTCTATTCATTCCATTTTTGAAGGTTTGGCATTAGGCATTCAAAACACAGAATCCCATGTAATCGATATTATGATTGCCATTTTTGCTCACAAAATATTGGCTGCATTTGCATTGGGCGTTGCAATTGTTACAAATACATCAAGGCCGTAAGTGTTTTTATATCAGTTGTGATACGACTCCTGCTACTATTTGAAAATATATACTAATATGATTACAAATAGATCTATTGTCAAGTTATCATTATTAATTTTAGTATTTTCATTGGCATCACCAATCGGATCCATTATTGGTATGATTATTGTAAATTCAGGAGGAACAGAAACTCAATTGGTTTCTGCCATTTTACAAGGTATTGCTAGTGGTACATTTTTATATGTCTCTGTTGTAGAAGTGATTCCAAAGGAATTGAACCATACTAGTCAAGATATATTCCTTAAATCTATTTTATTATTAATTGGTTTTGGTGGTATGGCCTTGGCTGCAATTTGGGTTTAAAAGACCATTCGATTTACACACACTTTTAAAAAGAATATGAGATGAGTCATTCTCAATCATATATCTTCAAAATCTCCCTCCCCTCCCCCATTTTTGTGTCTTTACTCAAAGAGAGTAAGAAACTTTAATTAATCGATTTAATTATTAATTAATTAAATAATAAAAATATCATATGATTCGACTTCACTCTTGATGAGAAGATTAAACTATACTCTCGAAATACATATACATATATGTGTATTATTCTAAACGATAAATCTTTATAAAGCTATAATTATTTTTTATCATTTTCAAATGCTTTAAGATAAACTTCTTCAAGAGAATATTCATATACTTTCCAATTTAAAATAAAAGGTAAGTTATTTGATTCTATTTCACTAATAAAAGTAAAAAAAAAAAAAAATACTATTTCGCTAATAAATTTTTTTTTTTTCCACTAACATATGGATTCTGTTTCTTTAATAAAATCCATTGCATCTTAATGCCTGTAGCTTAGTTTCTTGATTATTAATTATAAACAATGTGTACGAGCTATCATGGGGCTGGGATTTGATGAAGGTGATCCCAAAGCTTTGATTGAACCATTTGATAAGTATTTTATCGGCCATTGCTTCTGCTTCATCCATTTTATGAGTTAAAAAATAATTAATCTATCTTTTGCCCAATCTTTAATTAACTTGTAAATTATTAACTTTTTCAAAATATCAATTCCTGAAGTTGGTTTATCATGTACCATGTTTTTTTTTTTTGAGCACCAACTAATGTCAATCAAATTGAAAGTAAGTCTTCGCTTCATTCCACCCGAAAAGGATGAAACTCGATTATTTGATCTAAAATACATTCTATTTCTTTTTGTGTATCAAAAGTATTATATCTTAGCCAACAATAGATATTTAAATGTTCTTTTGCAGTTCCATTTGGACCTTGTAAACATAAAATATTTCCTTTTTCCAATGATAAATTTAATCCTTGTAAAATTTTTGATTTTTTAAAACCTTTTATAGTTAATTTGGAATATGAAAAATGAAGATTTCTTATAATTAAAGAATAATTTCCAATTGTTTCTTCTGTTATAATTGGTTGACTTTCAATAATATCTGACCTAATAAGTATTTCTTGTATATGATCATTTGTTTCATCAATGAATGGACTTAGATTTTCTGTTTGAGGTAAATAATATTTTTCTTATTTAAAAAAATATTTTTTATATTTAGAGGTTGATAAAAAGATTACATTTTCAATATACCATGCCAAGAATAAATGGATATATCCTGAAAAGAATAAACTATTTAAAGTTTTGAAAGCTGAAAACATGGGCATCGACGGTGAATCTTGTAAAAAGTTTGACCAAAAATAATTTCTACCTTCAGATTAGATTACCATAAACACTACGACAGTCTCCCCATTTTCCCAACTTGGAATATCTGGATCATCATAGATAGTTGGGAGGGTAAAAATTTATATATGATTAAGAATATATGATATACTTTTATAATTGATCATTTAACCATTAGAAAATGAACCTCTTTCACTTATTGAAAGAAAATTTACTTTAAAATTGGAAAAATAAAAATAATAAAACCTATAGTATCTACTAAAGGAATCATATAAGTTCAACAATACCCCATGAAAAAAGAAAATGATCCACCAAAAGCATTCCAATTCCAATTGTAGCTTTTGGATTTGATATGAAACTAAAAATGAACTACCAAAGAAAGACAATTAAAATCCATAAGACATGAAAGATACATATATTATAGAAGAGGGGCCCTTGAAAAAGCGTAAAATTCATTATTTGAATAGATAACAATTAAAAAGTATTATAGTTGTAATAAATGATCCAACTAATCCATCTCAACTCCATGAGATATAGTAAATTAATGTTTGGGTCCAAGTATGATTTTTTTCATGTCATGGAGGGTCATCACTCGTTCCAACATGGTCAATCATTTTAGGAGGATTTTGGTCAGAATACTTAATATTTACACTTTTACCGCTCTAATATTGATAAATATATTTCTCAATACTATTTGGATCATTACAATATATCTACCAGCTTCTTGGGGACACTGACTTATTTTTTTTCTCTCTTGTTAAAAAATCTAGGTATTGGGGATAAGGAAGAGTAATATCTATAAAAGTTATAAATGAATTATTGTAAAAAAACTAATTACTTGAACTGTCCCTATCAAAAACTAAATTAATTTTGTATTTATTTAAAAGTTTCAGTAAAAATATCTTTTAATGAAAATTGTTCAATTTTAGAGTCAATAATACCATATTGCTCTTTTTGTTTTATAAGTTCAAAAATATATTGAACATTGCAATCTTTGGGAATTAAAATTGATAAACTATTATTATTTACTGTCAAGTTGAATTGAATATTAGGATTGTTATGTTGGATTAAATCTCTAATCTCATTTGAATATTGAGAGTTTGTTGTTTTAATTGATATTTTATATTTGCTATCAAATTTAGATTTTAAATATGACAATTGTCCTACTCTTTTTAGTTCACCATTTGAAATAAGTGCTACTCTATCGCACAAAACTTCTGCTTCATCAATGTCATGAGTTGTTAAGAGAATTGATCTTTCTTTTTTGATTTCTTGAATTATTTTCCAAACAATCTTTTTATTTTCAATGTCT
>AJWJ01000215.1:0-36715 GCA_000277445.1 Polysphondylium violaceum
GATATGTATTTTTATGCATACAATGATCAAGCAATTAAAATAGAGAGAAGAGATTATTCAAACCCAACAATGTATGGATTAGCAGGATCACATGAAAAAGGTTTTATAGGCATCGATGTTACTGACCCCAATCAATGGAGAGGGGCATGGATTCAACATTCTTTTCCACGATTTCCAGTATTACTAAACAAAAGGAGAGGGGTGGTGTCATTTGTTCCACCATTAAAATACCGCTTTTCCGATGCATTAAAAGCAGCAGCGCCTTATTTAGGTTGGTATAGAGAAAATGCTTTCTTTAACTCCAATCTATTGGCCAAAATGAATCTTGATAATAAGAAAAGAAAGAAAAACAATAACAATAATTCAGACAATGATGATGATTTTTCAAATGGTGAAAAAAATACGATAGAGAGTCAAATTGTAAGTTGTTTAATAATTATTAAAAGTAAACTAAACTAATGATTTATACACCTCTATCCACTTATCTTCCATTTTATAGGATAAATTAAATAACATTATAAACACATATCGATTTGGAGAAGATATTTATTTCAGGGCAGCATTGTATGATGGTGGCACACGTTCTCAACATGCATTCTGTGTTTCTATTAATCATCAAGGAAACTTTGAAGAGTTTTTTCAATATATGTCAATGTTGAGTGGTGATTTTCTCAATGGGATGCCCCAGAATCTGGTACATCTGTTCCAAGATAATGCCTATGATTTCAATCCCTATGTAAAGCCAGCAGATGATGGTCCCTATATCAGACGTTCCAAAGTCAGAAATTTACTCGATGGGGTCACACCACTTCCCACCGCAAATTATTTGGGTCAAGTAGAGTCTAAGATATTCAACTTTAATCTAGTTCCGGGAGATCCAGACTATTACGATGCTCTGGATCCAAATCAAAATTTATTCTACATGAAGATCAACACAGCGGCAACACAAACAAATGATGTATGGAAAACAATGGCACTATGTACACCAGGCGTCCACCCCGAACCTTGTTTGAATCGACCTGCTGCTGGCCAACTTGAACCCTTTACTGTGGCCACATGGGTCAAAGATGACGGCGATCGTTGGTGGCGTGGAGTGTTTACAACCCCAACTTTTTTGATTCAAAATTTGGATTTCGGTGGTGGTGTAACAGGATCTCATTCATGGGATGGAAACACTATTCTCGAACACAGTAAAATTGGTTGGAGACACATTGTACCAGCTGCTGCAGCAGGTGGTGCGCAAGAGCTATGGAATGTTTGTTTTAGTGGTGGTAATCTTATTCCCCAAAGAAATAAAAGTATTAAAAGTTCTGTTTTGGTATGTACATTCAATCAATATAGATACAATACATCCAATGATACTAATAATAACCTTTAATATATACAGGTTTGTTTTAAAAGCGATGCATTGAGACTTTTCTTGAATGGTCTGGTTGCACCTGGTCATGAAAACATGGTCGCTATTAAACGATCCTCAAAGGCCAAAAAAGAAGCAACAATAAAATTATCTGGTTTGTTATTTAAAGCAGGTCAGGAAAAAGCTACATCACATGGTCGTATAAGGAAACAGACTGATATCTATACCCCTCACTCATCAGGACTCGGGAAATCAAAAGCAGTGACAATCGACACTCCAAATAAATCACCCAGATATGACAAGGTGAAAAATGATCTCGCTGATCTAACATTGAAGGCCACACAGAAAATGGAAATCCTCGTTCCTCAGGCAGACTATGATCTTGCTGTCAATCATTTGTAATGAAATAAAAACAGATATTTCTCTTTTGCAATGCTTAAACACAATGACAGGACACCTCAAATTGGGGTGAAAAAATAAATCTGTTTATCAATTGATTGCAAAAATTTTAAAATTCCCAAAAGGGGTGAGTGGGTGAAAATAATTTAATTAAATTTAATTTTTTGAATATGTGGGTGGCTGATGAAATATGAATGGGGTGGGTTTTCTTTCATTTCATTATTCACAATAAATATTAAGATAATTATATACATACAATATGAATAATGAAATATATAAAAAAATATTTAAAAACAAGTATCTATCTAACAAAATATTTCGGACTGTGTCAGAGATAAATAGAGACAAGGTGAGTTTAAAATACACAGATGCCGTTGACGTGGGGTGGATGGTCAGCAATGGACATCTGGGGCTTGCCAGAGAAAAGATAGAAAACAATAGCACCATCTATTTCCATCCGTTTGATTTGTTTGCAGAGATATCAAATCACACAGATATATTTATTAGTTTATTTGAACGAAATAAGTATGTCTGTTTAGAGTTTTATAAAGAGTATTCCAATAGTATCATAGCCAACCTCAAAAACATAGAGGTGGTCAGGTATTTGTATGAACATGGGTATGGTCCCGTAGACTCTCATCTCGAGCTGTGGAGCATGGATACCAAGGTCTTGCAATGGTTGTTGCAAAACAAGTGGCTAAAGATTACCCCTTATACATTGGTATCCAGAAAGATTCATCCTGCGCTCTGGCGCACAGATGTCGTGTATGCCAAGGGTAATTTAGAGGTTTTGATTAAACATATAGAGTCGCCCATCTCTGTGGAGGATGGTGTATACATGATGGAAACCCTATTACATCATCCATATATAGCTGTACTAGAACATGTCTTGCCACTCTTTGATCCATTGATAAAGAACCAAAAGTTTTGCAAAATGTCGTATGATAAAGCCGTTGGCTACATTAGAGAAAGAGACAAATCGCATGAAACCAAGAAAATGATCCATGCAACAACACACACGCCGAACACTGTCTTTAATCATATATTATGTGATGCCTTGTATGATTGGCACTCCTGGGTAGATTTTGAGAATGGCGAGGCGCATGAAATATTTGCCAAATTATGGGAGTCAAAGGCCAGTAGAATCAGGGTAGTAGATGATCAAATATTTTATCATATTCATCCAGATACACCCCAAGAGATTGTTGACAATGATTTGGCAATTCATCACTTCATGGACTCTAATCTTATCATTGATATTGGTACCTATTTGACCAAGTTGTGCGTTATGAAGGCCAATCTCAAGGTGATAGAGTTTCTTTTTGATAAAGGTTACACTGTCATCCATTTGCCTCACACTAGACAGGCTGATGAGAATTATGAATTATTTTTCAAATCTGTGGTCAAAAGAACCTCCCAAGAGGACCGAGACCTAATTGTCAAGTTGGCTAGTCAAGCCTACCATTGGACTCTTTCTATCAGATCCATACTTAAGGCTTGTTGCACACATGGTTTGGTTGAAACCTTTACATACTATTACTATATATTCGCCAAAGATCTTACAGCAGTAAAAACTCAAGATCTTATGTCTGAATGTATTGTAGAAGCACTCAATAGAAAGTGCTATAAAATGGTCAATCTAATTGAATCGCTGGGATATAGTCTTGTCAAACATAGAAATAGATGTCTACAAATTTTCCAACAATTCTCTTTTATGAATATTTATGATCAAGTAGACAAGTTGGTTGAAGCATCGCCAATAAAACAAAGAAACCAACTCTACTGTGATCTTTTGGTTATTGCCATTCAAAATGGTGATTATCGTGGTGTAAAACATATCTTTACTAAATACAGACCCTATCCTTTGCAGGAAAATGTATGGAAAAAATTGGCAGGATCCTACCATTTCCCCATCATCGAGTTTATCAATAGAAATAGAAGCATTTGTTTCCCTCGTTCTACGGCTAGAATTTGTGATACCCATTTTTACAAATTGTTTGATTTGGCGCTTTCAACTAAAACTGTTGGTAAACAAAAGACAATCAATGTTCCTTTGCTGGAGTATCTATTTAAAAAAGATTTGGTAGATATTAAAAAACTTATACCCAAGCAATTGGAATCTATTGCACCATTCTTTGGATCCAATACGGATATTAGAAAAGATTACCCAAATCTCTATCAATTGGCCTATTTTGTCGAACACAACAATTATGACAACATTGATCCTTTTATCAATATTTTGGTTAAAAACTGTTTGGTAGGCTTTGAAGACCCATTCAAAAATGGACAATTTTTAAGTCAAATGGAAAGTCTAGATGATGCCGATTATTATGATGATGATTTTGATTTTGATTTTAATTTTAATGATATGGATCATCTCGAAAATCTGGGTTTTCTTGAAGCTGATATGAATCTAGATATTTCAAATTTGTTTGGTGGTATAAATGATTTTGGTGATGAAGAAGAAGAAGATGATGACGAATATGAAGAAGATGATGAAGATGAGTATCCAGATGCAGAGTTCAATATAGCTATTCAAATGTCTAATGGTGAAGTTTCTGATATTGAGCCATTCTATTTAGAAAAAGCTAAAAAAAGATATCATGATCAATTTGAACCTCAATACACTTTGGTAGAATATTTGGACAAGAATCAAGATAAATTTAAACAAGAAGTATCTTTTCAAGGATTATTTGATCAAGTCATTAAAGTTTATAAACATAGATTACTAGATTTCAAGGAATATTTAGGTACTCTTGTAAAGAGATATAGATGTGTATTAAATGATAGTCATTATAAATATCTTTTCAAACATAATGATGGTTTAACCTTGTTTGGTGAAGTACCAGATTCATTATTTGTTTCACCAAATTATAAACCACCTGCTTTGAAATCTAAATCAAAATCATCAGTAAAACAAACACCACAACTAAGAGAAACTTTACTCAAGAATAAAAGACCTGTAAAGAAATTAAAGAAATAATATATATGTAAATTGTAAATAAATAAGTATTTGTATATTCTAAAACTTATTGTGGATATATTTGTTATGAGCTAGCGCTTGATTTTCAAATAAAAAGAAAAAAAAAAAGATTTTTATTTTTTTTAATTTTTTTTATTTTTTTGTTTTGTGTTTTTTAGTTTTTCTCAAAATTCTGCAAAGATTTTGAGAAATTTGTTTTTTAGCATATTAAAAATGAAGATAGATATTTATCGAGCAGTGTTTGGTAATGTTTTTTTATGTAACAAGATATATGACAATATCAAAGAAATACAGAGTGATCTATATAGTTTAAAGTACAAAGATATCGTTGATTTGGGATGGATGATTAGAAATGGTTATATCGAGTTGGCAAGGGAAAAGATACAGAATAGAGATACAGAGTTGTACATAGACTATTATGACCTGTTTACTGTGGTCGCTGATCAGTGCACTGATTTATTTATTAGTGCATTTGAAAGATACAAGTACTCTGTGATGGAGCACTATCGGTATAACCCCCGTCACTTGATACAAAAGATAAAGAATGTAGACGTGATCAAGTATCTCTATGAAAATGGATACGGGCCTGTCGAGACTGATCTAGAGATCTATGAGATGGATGTGGGGGTGTTGGAATGGTTGGTGGAAAATGGATGGGTCAAGATAACGGCCAATTTGTTGGTTGCGTACAAAGGATCGCCTAGTTCGGGTGCATTTAAGATAGAGTATCCCAAAGAGATTATAGAGTTGGTGGTGAAGTACATCGAGAAGCCGGTGTCAGCTGATGACGCAAAGTATGTCCTCAGAGTACTGTTGGAATTTCCGTATATAGGTCTGATTGACTCGTTGTTGCCATTGTTTGACACAGACGTCAAGTCAATGCAGATATTTGATGGAATCACTTTTGACAGAGCCATAGAATTGATTAAAGCTACCGATCAGGAGAACAGAGTCCAAAAGATCATTGGGTCTGTCAAACATCATGAGCACCAAGATGAAGTGTTTGGCAACGACATTCACAGCAAACTTGTGTATCGTGAGTGGCATAGTTGGGCAGAGGAGGGTGCAGAAGCCTTCTTTGGACTGTGGCAGGCTCGATCAGATAGACTCATTGTTGATCCATACCACATTCTGTATCGCAACACAGACGGCGAGATAGAGCCATCCGATATCTACCACTCCTCTCTTAAAGCAAGTGGCAAGGTTCTCCATCTTGGCGAGTGTTTATCAAGGCTGTGTTGTTTAACTGGAAATCTAAAGGTGATAGAGTTTCTTGCTTCCCAAGGCTTTGTGTTTGAGCTGGCAAGTGACCCCTTGTTGCTCGGTAAGGTTGTCAAACACACTGACCAAGAGTACCGAGATCTCGTTGTCAAGCTCTGCCGTGACGGCATTTTATCAGACATTTTTCTACTTGAGACATGCTGTCGAGTAGGTGCTGTTGAAAACTTTAAATACTACTTTCCCTTGTTTGCCCAAGACGTAGATACCGATCTCTTTGAATGTGCTCTAGACAATCATCAGTATTGTATCGCCAGGATGGTGTATCCCTATATCACTCCATCGGCCACTGTATTTAATAGCTTCCTCTTGGACCAAGTCGATGAGTTTATTCAAGAAACACCAGAGCACCAAAGACAGGATCTATACATTGATCTGATTGACAAAGCAATTTCGAGAAATGATTTTGCGGCTATGAGGCACGTGTTTGAGAGATACCAAGTTGTGTCTCTCCCTGATTATCTATGGAAAGTTATAGCAAACTCAAGAAATCTTTCCATCATTGACTACATACATCGCAATAGATCCATTTGTTTCCCTCTATCAAGTCCTCAAGAGATAGACGCAATGTTTATCAATTTATTTGACTTGGTCCTAGCATCGTCGAATGGATTGAATATAATATTAATAGAGTATCTTTTAAAACACCATTGCATAGATATTGATAGACTAGGTTTACATCAACTTGATATCATATCACCGTACTTTGATATACATTCAACAAACTCAAACAAAGAAATCAAGAAATACATTAAATATCTCTCCCACATCATGTATCTTGTCGACAAAGGCACCTTTACATTCGAATCATTACTACCATCGTTGATCTATGCGTCAAGAAAAAGGGATACTAATTTAAAAGATCAAGACTATACTACTGATAGCGACGACGAAGACGATGGTACTCTAGAAACACAAGAGGACGATATTAATGACAGTGATAGTAATTCTATTACACAGTATCATGTATACAAAGAACATTATCACATTCTAATCTGTCTGATGTGTATAGAGTATATAGATAAGAATTTGAATAAACTCAGGACTAGTAGTGGTAGCAGTGGTGGTAATCAATGGCAATTAATGTTTGATACGATAATCTTTAAAAAACAAAATTTATTGAAATATAAAAAAGTATTGGGTGTTTTAGTAAATAGATATAATTGTACATTAAATGATAGTCATTATCATTATCTAGCTAAATACGGATTATCATTATTTAAAATATTACCAAATAAATAAATTATTAATTTGGAAAAAACAATAAAAAAAAGTTGTGAAATGTTACATATAAGACCGTTTATTTTAAATTGGGTATTGGTAGTGGATTTAAAATTTTTTTTTTTTTTTCATTCCTTTTTCATCCCTTCGACCTTTCATAATCTCAGTAATCAGATGACCTAAATACAATAGATTTAATAATGAAAACAAAGTGAATAGTAATAAAATAATAATAATCATAATAGCAGAATAAAGAGAAGACAATAATGATCATATCTTTATATAGAGATGTCTTTAGAAATCTATTTTTATCGACAAAAATATTCAACACCATCAGTGAAATACAGAGGGATCGATATAGTTTAAAGTACAATGATATTGTTGATTTGGGATGGATGATTAGAAATGGTCATGTTGCATTAGCCAAGGAAAAGTTGAATGGTAATAGAGAGCTCTATATCTCACCCAAAGATATATTTGATGTGGTTGCTGATAAATATCCAGAGATGTTTGTTGTAATCTTTGAAAGATTCAAGTACATTGCGTTAGAGTACTATCAGTGCAATCCATTGGGTATAATAGAACAGCAAAAGAATATAGACATTGTCAGGTATCTCTATGAAAATGGATATGGTCCTGTGGAGCTGCATTTGGAGATCTGCGAGATGGATGTCGGGGTGGTCGAGTGGCTGGTTGTGAATGGATGGCTCAAGATAACGCCCAAGCTGTTGGCAGCTTCGACATTTTGCATGAAACTAGACCAAGAGAACTACAGGTATGAAAAAGAGATGAACGAGCTCATTGTAAAACACATAGAGAAGCCCATATCGGTCGATGGGGCAAAGTGCTTGATATTAGGGCTTTTCAGAAACCCCTATTCCGGCTTGCTCAGCTCTGTCTTGCCCCTTTTTGACCCGCGCGTAAAGGACGAGGTGTCAACTGAGGGTTTGTCGTTTGGCGAGATCATTAAACTCATTCTAGACAGTGATAGAAAAGAAGCAGAGAGAGATGCATTTGACTCAGTACAGCATCGACAGGATATTCGGTTTAAGGACCCCACTCTGGAGCACCTCTACCATCGCTGGCATGCATGGGTCGGTCAGGGCGACCATGCGTTCTATGAATTGTGGGAAACGTATGCAGATCGAATCACTGTCACGCCAGACCGTCTACTATTCTTCATGACGGTCCAAGATGTTGACTGTCGGACTCAGGACCACCTCCTGCCCATTGGCGGCTATTTGCAGACGTTGCTATGTTTGACTGCCAATATCAAGCTGATAGAATTTCTTTGGAGCCAGGGAATCAACTTTACCGTTCCCGCTGCCCATCACGAAGTCTTTTATCAAGAACTGGTCAAAAAGAAGGACCAAGAGGATCGCCATCTCATCTTCAACTTTTGTGGCACAGCGTTTGGGCACGTGGTCTCGGGAAAACAGTTGTTGCACTTTTGTTGTGTCTATGGCCAAGTGGACAACTTTCACTACTACCTGCCGCTGCTAATCGACGACCTCCTCGAGGCCGAAATACTAGAGATCATGTTTACGGCAAAGGATCGTCACCAGTACTCTTGCTTTAAAGTCCTGTCAGCCTATATTTTTCAAACAACAAGAGACACTGACGAGTGTTTGAATATATTCCGATCGCTTTCGTTGGTGTATCTCTTGGACCAATGCGACAAACTATTTGCACGTGTACCTCTGCAAAAAAGGAATCAATTGTGCTCCAACCTACTCGTCATTGCCATTGACAGCGAAGACTATGTCGGTGTCAAGCACATATTCACTCGATACAAAGCAGCCTCCTTCTCGACAGACGTGATGGGGAGATTGGCAAGTTGTCGGAACACCACCATCATCGACTATGTCTACACCAACAGAAATACAATTTTCCTTGGAGTGCCTCCAAAAAACATAGAGTTGTTCTTTTCAAAGATCTTTGGTATGGTCGTTATGACCTCTCTGGCCGGACTCAATCTCATGGGCGTAGAGTATTTTTTCAAAAACTGCATCAGCCAGAGTCAAGTGAGCCCAGTTCAATGGAGCTCCCTCCAACCCTACTTTGGCCAAGATGACAGCCATCGAGTGATTAGCAGGGATATTAAAAACTTTCATAGTTTGGTGTATCTCTTGGACCATCACAACACCTACAATAGTATGGATTGTTTTATTGATTCCCTCGTCAACAGAACCGACGCCAACCCTCTTGAATCCTTTGAAGATGTAGATGATTTGGATTTTGGTCAAGAAGTAGACAGCGATGACGACGATGATGAATACTATGACCAATTCAACACAGAAAGTAAGCAAGACGACGATTTCTTTAAATACGAACACAGTGGATGTGATACCATAAACCTGTTGTTTATAGAATACCTCTACGTGCACCAAGATCGCCTGTTTAAAGTGAAGCCATCGTTTCAAATTGTGTTTGATAGAATAGTGTTTGAAAAGAAATACTTGAAAAAGTATAAAGTTGTTTTGGCAGCGTTGATCAATCGGTATGGTTGCACACTAAAAGATGATCACTATCATTTCCTAGACAGACATCTCAATGGTCTAACCTTGTTTGGCAGATTCCCCAATTCAATGTTTGTCCAACCAAATTTCAAACCCCCTCCACTACCACTAGTACTCAAAGATAAAAGATCTTTCAAGAAATCAAAAATAGATTGGGAGTGGTGAGTTTTACCACAGTTAACTCTACTTGTCACTAATTTTCTCATTATTACTATTACTTTTTCTGTAATGATGAATCCTCATACATATTTTTATATATATATTGCTTCTTTACTGTCCTAGTATAAAGAGATACAGGACCATCTAGATTTGGTTGGGCTTGTTTGAAAGCAATCTAAGGTGCATAACTCTTCAGAATATCTTTTCTCTCTCTTTTTCCAAATCAGGTTTTTTATGAGAGGTCTTCTTTTTGATCTATCTTCAAAAATTTTCAAGCAAATTTGAATAAATTATTTTTCTAAATATCTTCATTGAAAGCCTTCAAAATCCTTGCCTTGTCCCACTTTTTTTTTAATTTTTATTCAAGGACTTTGTTTTATAAAATATGAATAAAGATTTATATAGTGGAGTATTTAATAACAAGTACTTGTCGACAAAGATATTCAACATCATACATGAAATACAAATTGATAGATATAGTTTAAAATATGAAGATATAGTAGATGTTGGTTGGATGTTTAGACATGGCCATATAGGAGTGGCTAGAGAAAAGATTAATAGTAATAATAAACAAATACTTTATATTGATCATATAGACTTGTTTTCAATAGTAGCCAACACAGACACAAATCTATTTATTTCTTTATATGAACAAAATAGATATACAGCAAGAGAATATCTTGTACGCAAAAAAAACGTAATCTTTGATTCGACCAATATAAAACAACAATTAAAAAACAAACAGGTCATCAAATATCTATATGATAGAGAGTTTAAAGATGATATACTGGAACAATTGGTTGTTGCAAAAATGGATCCGGAGGTGATAGAATATTTATTAGAGATTGGTTGGTTTAGAGTATCCAGTGATTTAATCAAACGTGAATTCGATCCTACGATTGGCTATTATGGAACCTGCTCTCCTCCCAAAGTATTAGAATTGTTACTAAAGCATTTTAAAGGACCCATACCACTTAAAGACTCTAAAGAAATCATAAGATTAAATTTAATTTCTCCTGATATACCCACTGATCTTTCTCCATTGTTGCCATTGCTTCATCCAGATATAAGAAAAGAAATTATTGATGGGTTTGAGCAAACTGTTTTTGATAAATTGTTTCGTATACTTGACCAAAAAAATAATCGAGTAAAGAAAATCAATCATTTAAAGAGCATTATTCCAATAGTTGTTAGGGAAACACGAGATATAATGGTTTTGGAGGCCTATGCAATGTGGTCTCAATGGACGAGAGAAGGAGGACAAGACTCATTATTTGATCTTTGGAATACAAATGTAAATCGTATAAGAGTATGTGGGGATCATATCTATTATCACACTAAACATGACCTCTCTCCACGGATCAATGAGGAGTATCTAGTTAAAGATACAAATGTGGTTGACATTGGTGATTTTTTGAAGAGATTGGCCTGTGTTCAAGTAAATCTTTCAATTTTCGAGTTTCTACACAAAAAAGGATTCCGGTCAATGATGATTACATCTGACAATTCCCCCGAGTATACTGAATTCTATTCTCAGTTAGCTAAACTTTCAAACAAAAAAGATGTTGATATGATTGTGAATCTGTCTATGCGATATTACAAATTACTTGATAGAAAAGATCTCCTCAAGGCTTGTTGTCGTTTGGGCCTTATCGACAAATTCAAATATTATTTTGAATTGATCAAAAAAGATAATGATTACCATTGGGCCGCTATAGTTCCAATTCTCTTCAAAGAGGCAGCAAACCACGGACATTATCACATGTATAGAGTGATAGAGTCATATGGCCAGGAAACCTCTATGGGTAGATCGGAATTTAAAGATTTATTTATACAAAACTCTTTTAAATGTTTGGAAAAAGAAGTTGATAAGATTATCAATTCAGATGGTGGTGACAGTATACTTTTTTTAGACTTTGTAGAGATAGGAATCAAATTTTCAGATTTCCTTGGAGTGAAAACATTACTCAATAAATACCTATCAATCTATGGAGATGAAAATTTTGGCTATGATAAGTTGTTTATTCAACTGTTTGGAATGACAACTAATCTTACAATCATTGATTATCTATCAAAGCATCAATCTCTATTTTTTATGACTACTGGTAGTATTCAAGCAAAATCATTTTTTAAAAATGTTTTGGAAAAGGCTCTGCAATTTAAAAATCTCCCATTGGTAGAGTACCTTTTAAAATATAAATGTTTAGAGACCAATGACCTCAGTACTCTTGATTTACAATTTATTTCAAAATACTTTGATGAAAATAATAATATAATTATAAAATAAATTTATTCCGACATTGTGATTTCGTCTCTAGACACCAATCGACGAGGTTTTATTTCCTCATTGAATTATTTGACTTATTTGTACAGTTTTCCATTTACTATAAGTTTTCACAATTTGATTGTTTTGGTATCTTTTTTAGGATAGTAAATTTATTGACACAAAAATGGGGTAATCAAAAAATATATCTGGAAGAAAGGTAAAGGGAGGTTATAAAACTTTTCTTTTAAAATTTTTTTGTCATTTTTAAAAAAAAATAAGACAATTAATATATCCTTATGCATATCTTTTTTTTTTTAAAAATAATAGAAAAATACCGAGTGCGACACATAACCTAACTTGATGTATCATAATTGTAATAATATTTGCTGTTGGTTTTAACAATGAACAGAGAACTGTACACTAAAGTATTTGGTAATAAATTTTTATCAAACAAGGTTTTCGATTATGTTTATCAGATACAGAGTGGTAGATATAGTTTAAGGTATCAAGATATTGTTGATATTGGTTGGATGACGATGTATGGTCATGTGGCGCTGGCTAAAGAAAAGGTACAAAATAGTCATAGGCAACAGTTGTTTGTGAATCCCAGGGACCTGTTCTCGGTGGTGGCAAATGCAGACACAGAGTTATTTATTCGGGTGTTTGAGTTATTCAAGTATAGTGCGCTAGAGTATTACTATTTATCTGGCACTGCTGTCTTTGATGCAGATTCAGAGGTACACACAGTCCCTTTGCGCAATTTGGAGGTGATACAGTATTTGTATGACAATGGCTATATTATCCCGCTAGATGAACTAGAGATATCGATGGTGGATATCAAGGTCCTCTCTCATCTTGTCAAGATTGGGTGGTTGAGGTTCACTTCATTGGATTCTATTAGAGGTGTGATCGAGCCATCCGAGGCAGGCAAAGAGTGTAGCAAAGAGGTAGTCGATCTCGTGTTTCAGCACTACACAACACCTATCAGTGTCAAGGATGCCAAAGAAATTATAGAGAGCAATATAGAGTCACCTGTCGAGTCGGTGTTTGAGTACCTTGTACCATTGTTTGACAAAGGGATCAAGAAACAAAAGATTGGAAAGCGGTCTTATCAAGAAGCCATTGCATTGATCCAGGCAAAGATTAAAGAGAAGAGTGCAATCAAGGCTGCCATACTGAATAAGATTCCCTTTGATATTGATGTTCCAAGCGCGTTTATTGGCAATGTGTATGCACAGTGGTGGCCATGGGTCGAGCAAGGAGAGCAGACATTCTTTGATTTGTGGGGCGCGTATTCGTTTACTCATATCAGAGTTACTAGTACCTCTATTTATTACCATACACGAGGTATTCCATCCCAAGGTCCAGCAGGTAATGACCAGTTTGTCGTAGAGATTGGCGAGTATCTCACAAAGCTTTGTTGCATCAATGCCAGTCTGAGGGTGATGGAGTGTCTCCATAATCGGGGATACACGCAATTGGCGATCAACTATGAGCTCGGCACCGAAGCTTTTGAATCCTTTTACATGCAGTTGGCCAAAAAGACCAGCAAAGAAGACCGTGCTCTTGTCGTCAAGTTGTCTGGTGCCGAGTACAACTACATGATCTCTCGTGTGCAGATATTGTATGCCTGCATGGACCAGATGGCCAACTTTGAGTACTACTTTGGTGAATTTATCGATGGCTTGAAAAGGGAACCCAACGCAGTCACCAGACTCTTGAGCAAGGCAATCTACCATCCATCGATATTCAAAATGATTCAATCCCACGGCTACCAGCTATCAGACAACTATGATGAAGCCATCGATGTGTTTATATTCCATACAATGAAGAATGTGTTGGATGACGTAGACAGAGTGTTTGAAAAGACACCTGTGGAGAAAAAAGATACTTTATGTCTACGTTTGTTGGTTGTTGCTATTAGTAGAAACGAGTATAGTGCTGTCAAGTATCTGTTAAACAAGTTAATCGTCAGTCCTCCTCTTTCTCAAGATCAATCAAGTTTCTATACATCATTGGCATCAAGTCGAAATCTTTCAATCATAGATATGATAAATAATAGCGATCTTTGTTTTGCTCGTGAGTCAAAGCGTAGTTTCTTTTTAGAGATTCTAAACCCCTCATCATATCCACAAAGAGACCAAGTAGAAGAAGAGATAGATGAGTATGAACAAGACGATCAAGATAAAGACGAGCAAGGAGATGAAAATGAAAATGAAGATGAAGATGAAGATGAAAATGAAGATGAAGAAGAAAATGAAGATGAAGATGAAGATGAAGAAGATGAGGATGAAGATTGTGGTGAATTTAATATTCCTTTAATAGACTATATGATCAAACACAAGTGTATCGATATCAATGCCCTAAGTCCAGCTCAATTGGATTCAATATCACCTTTTTTTTGTCCCAACAAGGAAATGAAAGAGGTTATTAAATATATCCATCAACTTGCTTTTCTTGTCGATACTCGAAACTATGACAGCATTGAACCATTCATCAACACATTGACTAGTGATGAGTTGGGCAATTCATGTGGTGACCCCAACAGAGACAAATGTGAACTTAATTTACAAATGATTGACTATATCGACAGAAATCAAAGTAAATTTAAAAACCAAATAGAATGGCAATTGGTGTTTGATACAATAGTAAAGGAAAAAGAAAACCTGTTAAATTATAAATCTCTATTGGGTGCACTCGTCAATCGATATCAATGTACTTTGCACGACGACCATTATCGCCATCTTGTCCAAAATAAAGATGGCCTAACTTTGTTTGGACAAGTGCCCAACTCAATCCCATCAAAGAAATATAAACCACCAAAGATCATGAAACAAACCCCTTTGAAGAAACAAAAGAAATAAATATTGCATCTGCAAATACCGATCTTTTTGGGGAGATTTTTTTTAAATTTTTTTTTTTTGATTTATTCTTTTTTTTTGGCCACCCCCCCTCGCACGCTTCTTGGTACAATAGCAACTATGAACATAAATATTTATAGAGCAGTATTTAGTAATGTGTATTTATCCAAAAAGATATATCAAACAATCAGTGATAGACAGAAACCATACATCAGTTTAAAGTATGATGATATCTTTGATATAGGTTGGATGATAAAGAATGGTCACGTGGGGCTTGCTCGAGAAAAGATAAATAATAGTAAGTGTGATGGTTATAATAGAAATAGTAGTATAAAACAGTTATACCTCAATCCTGAAGACTTGTTTACAACTCCATCATTTCAAGACAATGATTTGTTGATCTCTTTGTTTGAAAAGTACAAGTTTCATATGGATCCTTGTGGACTTTATTGCTTGGATGAAGAGAAAAAGGAAAAACAGTTCAAGAATAAAGTGATTTTAAAGTATCTCTATGATCATGGCTATGGCGTGGATCTACGAGAGTTGCATATCAATAGAATGGATATAGATATTGTGCGATATCTATTAGAGATTGGGTGGCTACAAACAGCACCAATCTTGGATATATTTTGCATTAGATTCGAGGAAAATGAAGTAGAGTATACCCAAGAGATGATTGATCTCGTATTTCAATACCACAAGGCAACATTATCTCCCGACCAAACAATATCTCTTCTCAGAAACACCGGGCCATCCAGGCTGAAAAGAATTCAACTGCTCTGGCCACACTTTGATCAACGTATAAAGAATGATAAAAATAACCAAAAGAGTTTTGAAGAGATACATATTCGAGCTAGAATTGAAGAGACACAAAATGATATGATAGGAAGGTATATTCCTTTGAATGGCAAAATAGAAGGGAGATTTGTGTTGCCCATCTATTGCTCGTTTGCAAGGATCATTGAAAAAGGTGATACGTATTTTTTTGATCTTCTTACAGCTTTCTCTGATGAATTTATCATCAATGCTGATGGTGTGCAATATGATGGTACTTTTCTAGATGATTTTTTAGACGAGGCTGACGATGCTCGAGATCTATATGAAGACATTGCCTCTAATGTAGGACCATTTATTGTACGCCAATGTCACCTCGAGGCCGATATCAATATACTAGAGTTTCTCTATACCAACGGTTACACGACATTCCGGTTGGAGGAGAGTTACACCAAGCTTGGTGAAATGTTTTATTCCAAGCTCATCAAAAAGACCAGTCAAAAGGATCGTAGTCTGATTGTCAAGCTAGCCAGCTCCGAGTACAATGAAATGATCAACAGAAATTATGTCATCCAAGCCTGCTGCAGATATGGCGATGTTGAGAGTTTCAATTACTACTTTCCTTTGTTTTTAAAACTTGGCTTCATTAGTCCCTATGTCGATCCTGGCCTGGAATATGATTTTATCCCAATTATATTTCAAAAGGTTATCGAGCACAAGCAATATCATATCTATAAAGCTTTAGAGTCTTTTGGCTATCGATTATCAGACTATGCAAATTATTTTTGTTTGATTTTAGGATATCATAGTCTTGCAGACACATTTGACAATCAAGGTAAAAGTATTGTTGACAGAGCTATTGACGCTCAAGATCCGCACCAAAAGAGACACAATCAAAAAAAAATCATGATTAATATGATTGAAAGGAATGACTTTATTGGCATAAGGTACATGCTTGCAAACAATCTCTTTCAAATCTGCCTTTCGGTACCTTCAAAAGTCATTGAGTCCTTGTCCAAGTGCCAACATCTTGGTATCATTGAATATATCTTTAACAACAAGTCCCAGTTTTTCCCCAGCACCTTTACCGACAAGGATATAGAGAACTTTGAAATAGAACTATTTGAAGCTGCGGCCAAAGAAAATAATCTCCCCCTCACCGATTATCTAGTTTCACAAAACCACATTAACCTCGCCACACTCACTCCCGAGCAGTATTCTTTGGTATCGTGCTTCTATGATCCAGCAGATAACAGTGTTCCCCTTTTATTTGGTAATTATATTCAAAAGTACATTTATCTCATCGAGCACAAAAACTATGACTCGATTGCTCCATTTACGAAAACTATCCTCGACCCAACCCTAGATTTTGTTTTATTAAACCCAGTTCAAAATATACAAAATGCCTTAGAAGCATACAAATGGGGTACAAAGAAATTTAAAACCAATCTACAACTACTCGAATACATTGACAAGAATAGACATAGATTTAAATCACCACCTACATCATTTCAACCATTGTTTGATGAATTAATTTACACCAAATCTAAACTGGCTGGATACATTAAACTATTTGGTGCACTTGTAAATAGATATCAATGTACACTCAATGATAGTCATTATCATTATCTCACCAAATACTATGATGGTCTCACGTTATTTAATCTAGTACCCAATTCATTATTTGTATCTGATGGCTACCATCCACCTCCATCAGCACCCATCAATGAATCTCCTTTAAAAAAAAAAAGGTCAATAAATAAAATAAATAAACGGATAAATGCACAATATTGTGATGGCACAATGCATATGCAAATTCTGATCCTATAATATAGAACAGTATTAGTATCCCTATTATGACGTAAGATATAGCCTAGAATCTCGAGATACAGTTTACCAAATATGCAGATACTGCATTAATCAATTTTCCAAAGACCTCTCAAACTCAATTTTTTATCATGAAATGGTGATTTTTAAACACCCTCTGTTATCTTTTCTTGGAGATTATTTTTTTAAATTCAAACCCGAGAAAAGAAATGTAAATTTTTTTTAATTTATTGAAATAATGGGGATTGCCCAATTTTTTTTTATTTACAAATCATTTGTGATGAAGGCCTTACAACCAGACGAAGAGTAGTTGTGTGTATAGATAGATAATAGTTAATATAGTTAATTTAATCATATCCACCTCAACACTTTATTCACACAGACAGATATTATGAACAAACAATACTACACAACAGTATTAAATAACAAATATTTATCTTCCAAGATATTCAACATTATCCATGAGATACAAAAAGATAGATATAGTTTAAAGTATGATGATATCGTGGATATTGGCTGGATGTTTAGACATGGCCATATAGGGTTGGCTAGAGAAAAGATAAAAAACAATAATAGTAATAATACAGATAGACAGCAGTTATACATTGATCCAAAAGATCTATTTACAATAGTAGCCAACACAGACACAGAGTTGTTTATTCATTTATTTGAACAACACAAACATTCAGCAGTTCAGTATTATGAACCTTTTTTTTACATGAGTAATCATATAAAGAATGTAGAGGTTGTCAAATACTTGTATGAACACGGCTTTGCAAGAGATGTGTCAAAGAGTTTTAATCTTGCAGAGATAGACTATAAGGTGCTCAAGTATTATCTTGAAAATGGATGGTTGAAACCTACTTTATACATGATTACTTCATATGCCTGGGAGCTACACAACAGATCAAAGTCTGCTAGAACAGATCTAAAAGAGATTATAGCATTGATGATCAAGAATCTTGACAAAAATGAAAAGGTTCTTCCAGGTTCCAATCACATAATTTCGTTGCTTTTGTCGTGTCCCGTGCCTGGTTTGATTGAAACTTTGACGCCCTACTTTGCTCCAATGTTAAACTGTATTTCTTTTAATGTCAGGTATTCGTATCAACAAGCACTCGATACAATCAAAGAGAGAGAAGACTTTTTAGTCAATGCCAACGTCGATACCAAATCACATGCTTCCCAAACTATTTATCATTTTAAAGCCAAGATGGCCAAACTCCATCTACTGCCTCTGATCCTATTGATAGGCAAGCGAGGCGATGAATTCTTTACAGCATGGAATGCTCTGTCTGGTCGTATCAGAGTGATCAACAATCGTATCTATTATCACACTCAGAAGAACTTTGCAAAAAAGATGAAGGATCACAAGGTCGTCTCGAGTAGAGATGTGAAAGATATCACCACATACATTTCATCGATTGCTATGATAGAGCTTTGATATCTAATAATCTTATATTATCAATGGCACTTAGTTTCTAGCATAACCATTTTGAAACATGTAAATATCTATAATCAAAAAGTTACAAATATTGAGGCAATTTATTTCTTTTGTTTTTTCAAAGGTCTACCAGTTGTACTCCCTTGAATTGGTGGTGGATGACAATCACTTGATACAAATATTGAATCAGGGACAACACCAAATAAAGTTAGACCATCAGTATGTTTGACAAGATCGTGATAATGACTATCATTTAACACACATCCATATCTTTGTACAAGTGCTTCCAATTTATCTTTTGATTTTTTTATATTTTCTAGATTTAAATTAATAACAATATGATCAAATATTGATTGAAATTATGGTTTGGTTTGAAATTTGTGTTGATTTCTGTAAATGTATTCAAAATAGTTTAACCAACAATCAAAAGAATCATTGGTCAATAGATTCATGAATGGATCAATAGAGAAATAGTTGTTGTGATAGATGAGATAAACAAATTCATGAAACCAAAACTCTTCCTGCAGAATACAATTGACATCATTACCGCCAAAGAATGGTTCTAAATAGCGGTATATTTTTTTGACTTTTTCAAAGCTGATGTATTTCTCTTTAATGAGGTACTCTACCAATGGTATGTTGATTGGCGATGGACGTCTGGATTCCCATATTCTCATTCTAAAAGGTATTTCAATATACCAAGCATGGACATAGTTTTTGTTGAGAGCTTTTTTCGTAAAACATTGCCAATTATTCTTGTTGATGTAATCAAGGATAGCTATATTTTGCAAACGAGAGAACTGCCTTATTAATGAATCGTCGAGCAATGATTCAAACTTGTGTTTGGCGAATATATGTTTGACAGCAATGAGATCATTGTGTTTGATGGCAAGATGTAAGTAAGAGCATCACGTTTGGAGGAGATCAAAAACAGAGGTGTAGGTTTAAGCCATTGATTCTCAAGCAGCCATGATAGAATCTTGATATCTAATAATCTGAGATGATCCAAGTTACTTAGGTCTCTAGCATAACCATTTTCAAACAAATATTTAACGACATCCACATTGACCAACTTTTCAAACACAACATCGAAACCTTTATCATAATATTCCAAAGCATAGTATTTGTTCTTTTCAAAGAGATATATACATCTGTGTGTCTGTGTTGGCAACAATTGAGAACAGATGTTTAGGATTTACATATAAATATTCATTTCTCTTTATCTTTTCTCTGACCAAACCCACATGACCATACTTTAACATCCAACCAACATCTATAATATCATGATATTTCAAAGGAAATCTATCAATTTGAATTTGATGTACAGTATTGTATATCTTTGTTGCCAAGTATATATTAGTAAACACTGCTCTATAACGATCTATTATCATCTGATTAACTCAATTTTTTATTCCTCTTAACACATCAGGATTAAACATTTCAAACAAGACAAGGTTGTAAAATAAAAATGTGTTTTTTTGCGACTTTTAAAAATACAAATATTTTAATTTATTTCTTTTGTTTTTTCAAAGGTGCACACGAAGCACTGGAATTGGTGGTGGATGATAATCACTTGATACAAACAATGAGTCAGATACAATACCAAATAAAGTGAGACCATCATTGAGTTTGACAAGATATTGATAATGACTATCATTTAATACACATTTATATCTTTGTACAAGTGCTTCCAATTTATCTTTGGATTGGGGACGTAGTAAGTTTTTTGAAGTTAGATTGAAAATAAGGTGATTGAAATGATGGTTTGTTTTGAAATTTATCTTGATTTCTGTAAATGTATTCTAAATACTTTAACCAATCGCCATCATTCATCAATATATCGATAAATGGATCAATAGACGAATAGTTTCGGTGATCAATGAGATATACAACTTGATAAAATTTATATCCTTTCTCAATCTTACTATCATGATCAAAGAACAGTTGCTTCTTTTCCATGTTTATATCAATGCAGTTCTCTTGAACAAGATACTCTACCAAATGTATGATGGATGCCGACACCGGTGTTTTGTTAAAAACATCGTCAAACAAAGTTTGCATGCAGTTGTTGTTGAGAGCTGCTTCGGTAAAACATTGCGATCTATTCTTGTAGATGTAGTCAACGATGGCTAGATTCTCCAATGTGTCTAGTTTGTGAGTCAAATTATTCAATGACGCAAACTTGTGTTTGTTGAATATATGCTTGGCGGCAATGAGATCATTGTGTTTGAATGCAATGTCCAATAGCTCTAAATAAATATCATCTAGATCATCTCTATACACAGCCATTCTTGCCATTACCATATCTACTTGGTCCAATAGATGGGAGAATGAGTGACTATCACAAAATTCAAAGAATTCTGTCACATAGTCTGCCATAAGAAGGTCATGGCTCTCCAACACTCTGATCATATGATATTGTCGAGATTTGAGACAGGTCTCAAAGAGCTTTAGCACTTCCTCCTCAATCAACTCTTGCCCAAAGAGAGGGTAAAGGTAATTGAAGCTTTCAGCACTACCATACATACAACTATAATAGAGTCGACCAAACTTTTCTATCTCCATACCTTCATGGAACGGCTCCTCTTGAGAGAATCTTTTTTTGATTAAATATCGATGGAAAGCTTCTTCATCAGATACTTCTAATGTAAGACCTTTGTCATAGAGAAACTCCAATATCTTTAGAGATCCTACTCGACATGCTGATTCTACTATGATTTCTTTAATTCGATGTGCACCTTCATAGTCACTTAGATAAGGATCATTGGTGAAATCTCTAGCGAGATGAAAGACTGCATCATTAGAAACTACAATACGACTTGGTAGAGATTTCCACATGACAAAGAATGCTTGATCACCTTGACTGATGCATGATCTCCATAATTGATAGCAACACTCCTCATTGATATTCATATTGCATTCGGCCAACAATTCACCAATAGTACTATTGATGTTATAGTCTTTCTTTGTATTCTCTACTTCTCTTTGCTTTCTTCTTTTATTCAATATCTCCAATGTTTGTTGATAACCTGTGTCTGGATCTTTGACAAACAATGGTGATAGGGCATCAAATAAAAAGTCACCTGGTTCATGATCCAATATGTGCTTCATGATCACTTGAATGTCTGCATGTTGAATGGGTGATGGTGTGTACTTTGCTACGAGATCTACGTATTCTTTTTTGTAATTTGTAGATACTGTTGTTGAAATCATGCCATTATAATCTTTGACCAAAAAAGTAGGCGTAGGTTTAATCCATTGATTTTCAAGCAAACAAGACAACACTTTGATATCCAAATACTGTGGCTGTACCATATGACTTAGGTCTCTTGCATAACCATTTTGAAATAGATATCTAACGACATCTGGGTTCTCCAATAGCAAAAATATATCTTGATAATATCTGTCATAGTACTCCAAAGCGTAGTATTTGTTCTTTTCAAAGAGATATATAAACATCTGTGTGTCTGTGTTGGCAACAATTGAGAACAGATGTTTAGGTTTCACATATAAATATTCATTTCTCTTTATCTTTTCTCTGACCAAACCCACATGACCATACTTTAACATCCAACAAACATCTACAATATCATCATATTTTAATGGAGATCTATCGATTTGTATTTGGTGTACAGCGTTGTATATCTTTGTTGCCAAGTATCTGTTACTAAACACTGCTCTATAACTATCCACTATCATTATTACACACTAATATCCGATTGATTCAATCTTTTATTCCTATTTACGATAAACATTTCAAACAAGACGAGGGAGTTTGGACTTGAACAAAAACATCACATTGTGATGGGTTCCTGAAAAAAAAAGACTCGTTTCCGACTTTTAAAACAAATAAAATTTAAAAAAAAAAAATTTTTACCAAGACAATTTAAAAATTGTGCTGTCAGATATTTTTTGTAAAAAATGAATTTAAAAAGAAGACAATTGAAATTTTTTTCTCTAATCAAAGAAAGTGCAAGATTCGTTGAATTTGATATTTTTGTAAAATTAAAGTGGGCCAAAGGCTTTTATTTATAAATAGCAGGAGATGTTGTCAATTAAAAAAGGAGGAATATAGTTATAATGGAACAGTATTGTGTTTGTTTATTACACTCCACTATTAAAGAGGCTCAAACAACAATATCCCTCTTTGAAAAGAATTGTAATATTAAATTTAGTGAAGGACAAGTTGATAAATCCTCAGACTTGCCATTTAAAGAGGGGGTTTTGAAAATAAATGATGGTGCTCGATCCGCAATCACAATCATTATATCTTTTGCATCAAATCAAGGCAGTGGATATACTATAACAAACACCTCATATCTGTTCAATAAATTTAATCCATCGCTGGCTATTCTGTGTGGGACTTGTTCAGGTTTTAAAGAGAAAACAACAAGAGGTGATGCTATTTTAGTACAGAAATCATTAAACTATGATACATGTACAAAAACAAATCTAGGTGATCAACAAGATATCAATGATATGTTTGGGCCCAAAGACTCTTTTATTAGTTGGTTAAAACTATTACTCTCGGATGAACAAATCAAGAATGAATGGATATCGTACCCTTCAATCGGATATTCATTGAATTTTAAGAAAGAGTGGTTACTTAGAGTGTATTATGAATACCAACAACCAGACAAAGAGAAAAATGATTGGTTAAGAGACAATGGCTTTGATACAAAACAGCTCATTCCAAAGAACGAGGGGGCACTTAAAAAAGTGTTTGGCGACTTAGTTACTTTTAGAAATACATTAAAAGTGTTGGGCGAGGAAAAGAAAATTGTAGGAAACAAACTTTCAGATCAAGTAGTAGAGTTGATTGAAACATCTATTGCATATTATGGTGAATTTCCTATTGATTTATTCAAAGAAATTCAACCATCCTTACATTATGGCCATTTTGGATGTGGATCAGCATTGGAACAAAAATACGAAACAGACTCGTATGGTTTAAAAACAAGTGTGGCATTTAAAAAGTGTAGATCAATTTCAAATACTATTATTGGTATAGATAGAGAATCACATGAATTCTATCAAGCATGTTCATCAAAAAATGATATCGATGCAGTATCAATCAAATCTGTTGTCGATCATGCAGATGGTGATACTGAAAACAAGGATTGTTATGAAGATTACTGTAACCAAATTTCTTCGTCAATAGCTTTGCAAATCATTAAATCTTATAAATTCACTCCAAAAAAAGGTAATTATACGAATATATTAAAATATAAAATTATCATTTATTAATAACGATATTAGAAACATTCATATATAATGATATCCCTTTATTACCAAAGAATACAATTGAAAGAATATATCAAGATAAACAAAGCTTTATAGAAATAATATTAGATAGTTTTAGATCAAAACCAAATATAGCAATCACATCAGTTTCATCTATATTTAAAAACAACAATTTATCATTGTCGGGTATGGGTGGTGTAGGAAAAAGCACTCTTGCTAAACAATTTGCGCTGTTCTGTATTGAAAAAAAGCTTTATAATTATATATTTTGGATCTACGGAGATTCAAAGGAAAATCTGGAGAAGAGTTATACAGATATTCTTCAAAACTACCTTGACAAAACCATAGATGGTAATCATAATCATGATCAAGATGTGATTAAAACTTTTAACGCTGCAATTAAAAAACTACAAGGTTCAGTACTCCTTGTTTATGATAATGTTGAAACTTTCAAATTACAAGATAAAGTAATAGGTGATAGAATCAATATCATTTATACAACAAGATCTCGTGGAGAAGATCCTCAATCAACAGTACTTACACTTGGCTTATTAAGTGAACTAGAATGTATTGATCTATTTAGAAAATGGCTTCCTACAATAACATTGGACCAAGTAAACAAACTATCTACGATGTTACATAACCTTCCTTTGGCAATCTCTCATTCTGTGGCTTATATTGCTCAAGAAAATATAACAATTGATCAATATTGCCAGGAGTTTCAAAAATTTAATGACATTATAGTTTATCAAGATCAAGATTACGAAAATTCGAATTCATATGAAAGAGTTGTCGGCAAAACTATTTCAATGGCTATCGGTAGAATTAAAAACAATAATAATGAATTGGAATCAAGAGCAACAACATTGATGCATTTTATGGCATTTTTAAATCCCGATAAAATTGAATCATCTGTATTGGAGTTGTTTTTAAAAGGACAGGATGATCGTATTCATGGCATTATTGATCTTCTCAATTCATACTCTTTAATATTAATTGATAAAAAAGAAATTGGAAAAAATTACCAAATATCAATACATAGAGTCGTTCAAAGATCAATGTTGGTATCAGAAAAAGATAATAATATCAATATATTAGACTATATACACAATCAAATTCATTCTTTTCTTTATTTCAACAATAACAATCAAAACAAGAATAGTATAGTCGATACAGCTTGTTTTTATCAACAATATAATAATATATCACAACATTTATCAAATATTGAAAGCATTATCTCCAATAATTATAGAGAAAACAAAAGTCTAGAACTTGGTAACAAACTCCTAGGCTATCAAATATTAATGCACATTGATCACTTCAGATCAATACTTTTGAATGATAATCAAGTGCCATTTGATGAGAATCCAATCATAATTTTAGAGAATGGGACCCGACTAGATAAAATATCATTTTTTAATGAATTTGTTCAAGACATTTTCCAAGAAGTAAATCAAGAGGAGTTTTTAAAAGATGCTATGGAAATATATTTACAATTTTTAAACCACAAAAAAAGCAAGATACAAGATAGGGATAGTATTAAAACTATTTTACAATTTATTTTTTTTTCACTTTTAGAATTTGACCTGGATCCTGTTTTTCTATCAAAAATTGAAAAGTATTCAAACCTATCAATAACTAGGATTTCGAAAATTAATCAACTTTTAAAGGCTAGAATATATTTTAGAAAACAAATCGAATGTGATAATGGGGAATCTGAAGAAGAACTGGAATTTGATGAAGATGACCTGGAATGTGATGAAAAAAACCTTAGATATTTTCCAATCGACCAACCTAAGTATAACTTTTCAACATTTGAATTAATTCTAGATGGATTAAAGAACAAAAGTGATAATGAATTTATAGAAACAATAGATTCCCTAGTAAAACTAAATGAAATTTGTCCACTTGATAAAGAAATGGTTGAAAATATATCGCTGATAATTTTTAAGAATTTGTCTCAAGCTTTGATTATTATAGATTCCACTTTTAAAATTTTTACAATAAGCCCGATTCACATCGCTGATTTTTATGGAGGATGTGATTTATCAATTTCTGATTTTATCTCAAAATTATCATTTATGTTTGAAAAATATCAATTCTCTGGCCAATTTTTATCAAATGTTATTCAACTATCGAAAATAGTATTTGGTGATCATTATAATCCATCTTATTTGAAAAATGTATTGCAAATAATAACGGAGATATCAAAACTATTTTTGGAACACCATTTCACAAATATTCAAGTCGACTATATATTGCAAGGCATAAACAAATGTACGGAAGGTATTGATTTTTCTCAAGATCTCTTTGATTTTCAAAAATTATTTGAATCTCATCCCTACATAATCATTTTTACAAAGAACAAGTTACCCCATGAAGAAATAATCAGTCTTTCAGATAATATTCTTTCATTAATTAATCCAAATGATGATTTGGGTCGAAGAACTGACATTTGTGAATTGGGAATCTTGGTATTTTTATATCCAGACTTACTACAAGATGGTAAAATCAATATAATATTTGACATTTTCAAACTATTCAACAATTGGGATACCGAAAATATTGGTTCAATGACAGAAGAGTTGTATTATTGTAACTTTACTGTATCACAACTTTCAACTCTTTATAGTTGCGCATGTGCTTTTCAAGAAATAATCAATAGAAGTGAATATTTCAATTATTTAATTATTGGAAATATTATCAAGATAATTTACTCAACAACAGCTAGCCCTCATTTGGATAAAATCATCGCACTGATTAAAGAAGAAATGGTTATAGATGAGATTCAAGAGATCATTAGTTATCAATATAATGAAATTACTCAAGTGTCCACTTCAAGATTTTTCGAATACCTGTCAAAAGAGAAGGATTATACGATTGACCAGGCAGATCATATTCTTGATATTTTAAATTCATTCGATGACAATAGTGAAATTATCTTATTTACCTTGGATATTATTGGTACACAAAATTTATGTTTTGATCAAATTAAAACTATTTTGGTTCAAGCCAAATCTCTTCAAAATGAAAACTATTTTATTCAATCTGAAATTATATCAATTATGAAGTTATTATTATACAATAGGAATAATTCAAACCTGGATCTTGTGGTTAAGTTTCTCATTCATGAAGATGCTGTCAATGATTTTCAGACTTTTACTGTTTTAAAGAAAATATTATCTATTTTTGGGGAGTTGGGCTTAAACAAACAACAAATTAAAATAATTTTCAAATACACCGATATAATCTATAATGATTGGTGTCGAAGAATTGGAATTATTTTTGTGGTAAAGGAACTCTCAGAATATATAAAGAAACATGAAATGTTTCCATTTAGAATAACTCATATTCTGAAAAAAGTAGCCGAAATATGTAATATTGTAGGTTCATATGATTTTTCTATTATTATTTTAACAGTCTCTACTTTATTTGAAAAATACCAAATTACTGATAATCAAATTATGGGAGTAATGGATTTGTTTGGTCTCTTGTTGGAAAAACTTAACGTGGTGAATGAATTATTATATGAACATTCTGTTTTTCCAGAAATTATTTCAAGTTTGACAGATATAGCTTCTAAACATAGCAAGGAATTAGTCAACTGTATTCTTAAACATACACAAGAGTTATATGAAAACGAGTTTATTGAATTTACAAAAATTCCAGAAACTTTGATTACAATATCTTTGCTTATACTTGAAGCCAAGTTGGAAATTACCCAAGTCTCTTTTATTATAGATTATATGTGGTCTTTTGATAATAGATCATATGATGCTTTGAAGTTGATCACCAATATCTCATCAACTTTTTATAAATTCAATTTAAAAAAGGATCAAATGGATTTTATCCTAGTATATTATGCAAACTCAAGCTCTATCTATACCTTAGACCAGGTAGCAACTCTTTATTTGCAGAATCCTATATTCTTTAAACAAATTGTCTTTAATCTTATTACACTAGATTCAAACTTTTTAGAAAGTCGTGGTCCCAATATGGATCCTCTTTTTAAAATTGAGACCTATAATTCTGAACAAGCCAATTATATTACGGCCAAATACAAAAAAGGTAGTAATTGGGATTATGCACACAAGCTTTTCAAACCAACTAAAGCCACTTGTATTAAAAACTTTGTTTATAAATCAAACTCTGATGTTCATAATAATACAAACGATGATGGTGATAAAGAAGAAGAAATGGAGGAGAATGAGGAATCAAGCTCTGGTAGTCTACATCATGATCTAAAAGAAATAAAGGAAAGTAAAGAAATAGATGGTCAAGAATCAAACTCTGAAGACCTGAATTCAGACAATGATCAAGACAGTTCAGTTGACGAAAATCCAAACAGTCAAGATTCTTTCATTACGATTCATCTAACAAAACTTTATGACCTTTTTGGTGGTAAAAGAATTGATAAAGATTCATTTACTATATTACTCAAAACTCAATATGATGAGAGTAATTTAGCATTTACCAAACTTGGTGAATTTAAACAATATCTAAAAGATCCAGAACAACAAAATGAATGCGACCATATAGATTTAATATACAAATCATTATTAAATGCACAAGATCACCAACTAGATGACATTTGCTTGATTATTCATCTTTTATATCTATTAAAAAAAGATTTCTTTTGTTGTTCTCTTCATATATCTAATAATATATTAAGATTATTATATTATGATTTCTATATTGGTAATGGTTTTTTAAATTCAATATTAACAGAATTAAAAAATAATGATTGTAGTCAAAAACAAGAGGATAATCCTGATCAGTGGGTAAGAAAAGTAATTATTAACTCTTTTAACCCCAAAACCAAATTTAATTGTAATTGTAAATAAAAAATAAATATTTATTTATTTATTTATTTAAATATTTTAAAAGAATTCTTAATCAATGTACTTTTGAAAAAGGGTAAAGAAAAAGTAATACTCTTTTAAAATCTCTCCTATCCTAAAAACATGTTCACGCTTTATCATCCAACCAACATCTACAATTACCTTATCAATTTAATGTATATATTATTAATATTTTTTCTTGATATTTTTTCCAAGGGAAGTTAGTCAGCCAAATTAGGTGTAAGATGTTGTTCATTTTTTTGACTGGGGTTTATGTTAAAGGATCAGGCCTTTTAGAGGAGGTCAGCATGATAAGGATATTCTCAAAAAAGAAGGTAAGTAGATATTCTAGATGAAAATGATTATCCTTTTTTTTTTTTCGTGAAAAAGTCAGCAAATTAAATCTCAAAATATCTTTAAAAGTACTTAAACCTTATGCTAAAACTCACAAATATAGGGTATACATGATAAAGAAACACGAGTATACTATAAGTTTAATATTGTTTTTATTTCTAAAAAAAAAACCATCAAATATTTTGGGCAGAAAAAAAAAAAGCATTCGTCTATTGTTGTGGAGCTTGTCTCTTTTTGTAAACTGCACTCTTTAATTTGAATGATTCTGTAATCTCATTCATGGTAATAGAATCATTATTATCAGCATCCATAGCATATAAAATGTCATTGACTGCGTTCTTTGGATTTTTATGACCAGATCTCTCAAACTCTGCCTCCAATTCACTTTTTGTGACTACATCATCACTGTTTTTGTTAAATTTAAGTAAAAAGTTGACTAAATTATCTTCAACAACTCTGTTTTTGACCAAGAGACGTTTAACAGATGCGGTATTCTAGAGCAATTCATAGTTAGTAATAACTCTTGTTGAATATAAATTTTTATAATAATTAACTTTTATAAACTCAGAAAGAGAAATTGAACCATCGTGATTTTTGTCTAATGCTGTAAATATCAAGTCAGCTGAACCTTTGGGATCTTTGCAATCTTGGGTTTTCCAATAGTTGACTACTTCATCATAAGATACAACATGATCTTTGTTTTTATCAAATTTGCTTAAAAAGTTTTTCACTTCTTCACCAACTTGTTTATTAATAGAACCCATAGTGTTTTGTTTTAAATTAATATTATATTTTTAAGAAATAAAGAGTAAATTTAGTTTTGATTATTTTATTTAAAAAAAAAGAGTTCCTTTTATGAAATCCAAAATGAATTGCATATTTTTTTCAAATTTAATAATTCGCATGACCTATTTTTAGGAGTAATGTGTGGTTCTAATATTAGCAAGATAAAGAAAAATTAAAAAAAATTCGACCCCTTTTTCACACAATTGCCATTTAAATGAACCCCTTTCTCATTTAAAAAGCAAAATTACTCCTAAAAATAGGTCTTTTGAAAAAACAAAGAGAAAAAATAAAAAAAAAAAGAAAACAAGATTTATAAATCATTTTTATTTTCTTTAATTTAAAAAAGATCGAGATGGTTTTGGTGGTATTTTGTAATTGGGTGACAGGAATAATGAATTGGGTACATGATCATTTAGAGTTAAACCTTGGGCAAATTTAACGAGATGGTGATAATGACTATCGTTTAATTTACATTCATATCTCTTGGCCAATTGACCCAACATATCTCGAAAATAATACCATTTATCATAAGTTTTTATATATTTACAAATGATCTTGTCAAATAGAGGCTGAAATGATAATTGATTGTTGGCAAAGTTTTGTTGATTTCTGTACAGGTATTCGCAATAATGAGGTTGACGACATAGTAATTTATAAAATGGTTTAATGTTATCAAAACAATTGTGATCAACAAGATAAACAAACATATGAAATGATATATGCTTATCGTTGAGAGTGGATTTGAGTGGTGGATCGATAAAAGAGTTGAATAGTACCAATTGTTTGGGTGACATGCCGTCAATGTCAAAGCAATTCTCTTGGATGAGGTACTCGAGCAAGGCAATATTTCGACATCGGTATGCATTCTCAAACATCTTGATAAAGAATTGGTTGACCTTTTTGTTGCCAATTCGACGAGGGAAACATTTGTCTCGGTTTTTAAAGATGTAGTCGATAAAGACAAGATTATTTGATGCGGCCAATTGAATATAAAATAAATGATAGACAGCCGGTAGTTTAATATACTTGCTCATCATGTGTTTGAAGCCAACAAAGTCATTGTGAGTAATGGCACATTGTATTAAATCGAAAGTAAATCCAATTTTGTGGATATCTAACTCTATTTGGTCCATGAGTAGGTCTACATCTTGACAAAGATCCTTGAAAGAGTATTGGTCTAATATATTAAGGCAACTAAAAGTGTTTTGGATCAATGTGTACCCATATGACTGCAATAGCCTGTAGATGGTGAGGTTGTTTCTGGATAGGCACTCGATAAAGAGAGTTGGAATCAACATCTTCAATCTGTCTCCTAGAAACTCGTGCAACCAAAGGGAAGAGAAATTTAAAGAAATCTCCGGTACCCTCTGCGCAACAAGCCAACAACAATGTCTGTTGTGATAATATGTTTATAGAGGAGAGTTTGAGAATGAATGCACGGTCTTCTTTACTGGTGTACTTGACTAATGCGGGATAGAGTATATGTGCATATACATTAAACTCCATTGTCATATGCATAGGTTGTGGAGCACCTACATCATAATAGAGAAACTTTATAATACGCAAACATCCATTGATGGCAGCAATATCTGCAATGTGTATGGTGATATCTTCCACATCTCGACAAGAGGGCACGTTCTGATCCTTCATCTTTTTTGCAAAGTTCTTTTGAGTGTGATAATAGATACGATTGTTGATCACTCTGATACGACCAGATAGAGCATTCCACGCTGTAAAGAATTCATCGCCTCGCTTTCCTACCAATAGATTCAGGGGCAGTAGATGGAGTTTGGCCATCTTGGCTTTAAAATGATAAATAGTTTGGGAAGCAGGTGAATTGGGATCGACGTTGGCACTGACTAAAAAGTCTTCTCTCTCTTTGATTGTATCGAGTGCTTGTTGAAATGTCAGCCCTTCATTAAAGGTTTTATCTTTGAGCGTTTGATCAAGGTAGGGCGCCAAGGATTCAATCAAGCCAGGGATGGGAGACAACAAAAGCAACGAAATTGCTTGTCTGGAAGTGCCTCTAAGAATCAATTCATTTTTGTCGTCAACATACTTGATCATCAATGCTATAATCTCTTTTAGATCTGATCTAGCAGACTTTGATCCGTTGTTTAAATAAAAGGCATAGGTAATAAACATGGTTAAAGTAGGTTTCAACCATCCATTTTCAAGATAATACTTGAGCACCTCATAGTCTATCTCTGCTAGACTAAAACTCTTTGTCACATCTCTTGCAAAGCCGTGTTCATACAAGTATTTGACAACCTCTACATTCTTTATATGTTTTTTCGAGGATAATATAAGCTCATAATACAGCACTGCCGAATATTTGTGTTGTTCAAATAGATGAATAAACAACTCTGTATCTGTGTTGGCTACTATTGTAAATAGATCTTTTGGATCAATGTATAACTGCTGTCTATCTGTATTATTACTATTATTGTTCTTTATCTTTTCTCTAGCCAACCCTATATGGCCATGTCTAAACATCCAGCCAATATCCACGATATCATCATAATTTAAACTATATCTATCTTTTTGTATCTCATGGATAATGCTGAATATCTTTTTCGACAAGTACTTGTTATCAAATACTGCTGTATAGTATTCTTTGTTCATAATATCTGTATGTGGGACGACTAAATGTAAAAAAATGAAATCTTCTTTTTTTTTTTAATCATTTCTCGTGTTCAGTTTTCGAAACCCATCCCGAACAATTTTTCAGTAAGGGGCAAACAAGATTTATAAATCTGTATTATTATTAAACTATTTTATAAATATCGATATCTAATTATTTTATTTAATTTAAAAAAGATCGAGATGGTTTTGGTGGTATTTTGTAATTGGGTGACAGGAATAATGAATTGGGTACATGATCATTTAGAGTTAAACCTTTGGTAAATTTAGCGAGATAGTGATAATGACTATCGTTTAATTTACATTCATATCTTTTGACCAATTGACCCAACAAATCCTGGTAACGATACCATTTATCATCGGTTTTTATATATTTACAAATGATCTTGTCAAATAGAGGCTGAAATGATAATTGATTGTTGGGAAAGTTTTGTTGATTTCTGTACAGGTATTCGCAATAATGAGGTTGACGGCATAGTAATTTACAAAATGGTTTAATGTTATCAAAACAATCGTGATCAACAAGATAAACAAACACATGGAATGATAGATGCATATCGTTGAGAGTGGATTTGAGTGGTGGATCGATAAAAGAGTTGAACAGTTCCAATTGTTTGGGTGACATGCCGTCAATGTCAAAGCAATTCTCTTGGATGAGGTACTCGAGCAGGGAAATGTTTCGATATCGGTATGCAAGCTCAAACATCTTGCAGTAGAATTGATTGACCTTTTTGTCTCCCATACGACGCGGGAAACATTTGTCTCGGTTTTTAAAGATGTAGTCGATAAATACAAGGTTATTTGATATCGCCAATACCTCATAAAATGAATGATAGACAGCCGGTAGTTTAACATATGTGCCAAACATGTGTTTGAAGCCAACAAAGTCATTGTTTTTAATGGCACACTCGAGTAAATCTGTCGCAATCATTTTCTCCATTTGGGGATCTATATTGGATATGAGTTGGTCTATATCTTGATAAAGATCCTTGAACGAGTATTGAATATAAATACTAAGGCTGTCAATAGGGTTATCGGCCAATGTATATCCTAGTGAACGCAATACTCTATAGATGGTGAGGTTCTTTTTGATGAGGCACTCGATAAAGAGAGGTAAAATCAACATCTCATAGGTATCCTCCCCTTCTTCTTCATAGTGTTGTATGGTCAACGGAAAGAGGAAATTAAAGAACTCTGCGTTACCCTTTGCACAACAAGCCAACAACAATCTTTCTCTGGATAATATATTGAAGCAGTCAATGGAACAGAGTTTGAGGATAAATTCTCGGTCTTCGTTGCTAGTGCACTTGATCAAGGTGGGATAGAGTATATGTGCATATACAACAAACTCCACAGACATATCTTGTGTATACCCTACATCATAATAGAGAAACTTTATAATACGCAAACATCCATTGATGGCGGCTAGAGAATCAATGAATTAAACCTACACCTCTGTTTTGTTTGTATATATCAAATCATATCGATATAATATGATAAATGGTCCCGTAGACTGACATCTCGAGGTGTAGAACATGTGAATTAAAATGAAATTATGTAAAATTTTGGTGAACGGGTCTGTGATTATAGAGGGGATAGAGATAAAATTGATAAGAGTAGTTCGTAGGAGGTGATACCTGCAAAGAATTGTTGTTTTATAAAACATTTAATAACATATGTCTTTTTTACATAAATTTATCAAATTATTTATTAGAACCCGAATTCGAAGTGTATCTTTGAAACACCTTGCCATATTGAAGTTGGAACTGGTAATCGTCGTCTTGGTCTGATGCAGGGCATAGCTTGTTAATAATATCGCATATGACATTCCTCAAGAGATAGCATCTTGTTATGGACTAGATTGGTAACGAATTTCACCTTGAGAGACCCTAGTTTGCATACTGCGTCCCATATGAGCTATGAGATATCTATCGTATTTTTATTTTGAATCAAATCATCTTCGTCGTCATCGCCGGTGATGTCTCTAGACAGATAAAAGTAGATGTTATGTCGAGTGATTATAAGACGACTCTCTAGAGTATTCCACATGTCAAAGAAGACTTGTTCACCTTGGCATAGCAATGAAATCCATATTTTGATTTAAATTTCCCCTCTTTCACACTTTTGTAATTTTTTTTTTTATATTTTGATAAGGATATGAAAATTGGTGAATTGAATAGATAGGAGTAGATATAAGCATAATTATGTTAATAGACAGTTACAGAGCAGTGTTTCGTAATGTATACTTGGCAACAAAGATATACAACACTGTACATCAAATACAAATCGATAGATTTCCTTTGAAATATGATGATATTGTAGATGTTTGTTGGATGTTAAAGTATGGTCATGTGGGTTTGGTAAGAGAAAAGATAAAGAGAAATGAATATTTATATGTGAAACCTAAACATCTGTTCTCAATTGTTGCCAACACAGACACACAGATGTTTATATCTCTCTTTGAAAAGAACAAATACTCTGCTTTAGAATATTATGATCAAGGTTTCGAGAGAGTGTTTCAAAAGTGGGTCAATGTGGATTTCGTTAAATATTTGTTTGAAAATGGTTATGCTAGAGACCTAAGTAACTTGGATCATCTAAGATTATTAGATATCAAGATTCTATCATGGCTGCTAGAGAATCAATGGCTTAAACCTACACCTCTGTTTTTGATTTCCTCCAAACGTGATAGGCGTCGTTGTCGTACTCACTTATATAATTCAACAAGAAATACAAATTATACAAAAGATTTTGTGGATCTAGTGGCTCAATACACACCATCGCCCATTCAACATGCAGAAATAGAGGTCATAATGAGATATACATTGGATGACTCCAAAGGTGAGCCTTGTCCTTTTATATTTGACTCACTTTCACCATTGTTTGTCAAAGATCCGGATATTAGATTTAATATTGAATATCAAGGACCATATCTAAATTATCAACAAGCCTGTCAAGAAATTAAACAAAGAAGAGAAAGGAGAGAAATCTCTGAAATCAAGATCAGCAACACAATAACTAGTTGCAGTGAATTATTATTGGCAATGAAAGATCCTGCATTTGTATCCGATATGGCCGTTGTTTTTAAAATATGGATTTCATTGCTAAGCCAAGGTGAACAAGTATTCTATGACATGTGGAATTTTCTAGCCAGTCGTCTTATAATCACTCGACATAACATCTACTTTTATCAGTCTAGAGACATCACTGACGATGACGACGAGGATGATTTGATCCAAGATATAAACACAAAAGATATCTCAGAGCTAATATTAGACGCAGTGTGCAAAATAGGGTCTCTCAGTGTGGTGAAATTCGTTACCGATCAAGGCCATACACCAAAAATATATCGTTCTGATAGTAAGTACAGCGATATATTCTTTAAACAAATAATGGGCAAGACGCTATCTCTCGAGGAATTCCATATTATTGACAAACTATGCAATGCATCAGATCAAGACGACGAATACGATCATCAACATCAACATGGCAATGTGTTTCAAAGAAGTGATATTTTGAGTCAATGTTGTGCGTATGGTAATGCAGCCAACTTTGAATCTCTCTACCCATTGTTTCAAAAATCCAAACACTTTGATTATTTGGCTTCCCGTCTCTATGGAATTTGTATGGAATCTGAACAATATCATATGATTCCAGTGATGGAGAGACATGGTCTGTTTCTTTTAGACCATCATGAACTCAGCGACCTGTGTTTTGAATACCCTTTTACTCGTCTGTTAAATAGTGTAGATAGGGTAA
>AJWJ01000216.1:0-36711 GCA_000277445.1 Polysphondylium violaceum
TTTTTTTTGTTGTGACCTATCCTCACTCTTCACGTTTTTTTTTTTTTTTTTTTTTTTTCTATTGCTGCAATACACTTTGTTATTTTTCAGAAAGAGAGATTTTGGAAACAATCATCCATCCTATCACATATAATATAATTTATTAAAAACAGAGCCACCACATTTTTGATCAATCTATTTATATACATCCACTTATGAAAAATAATATTATTATTAATATAATTAGTAAAAGTAGTAGTAGTAACAACAACAACAACATTAATAGTAATAATAATAATAATAACAGTACTTTGTTTTCATCTATCATTGAATATTTAATATAAACATACACACTCGCATATAGTTAAATCATACACCCATAGTATTCTTAAATAAGACAACAACAAAGATAATATAGTATATCACATAATATATCAATGATTACTTTTAAAATGAAAAACTTACCACCAAGATGGCATATAATGGGAAAAGGAGGACTTTGTTGTGATGGAACATGTAATAAAAATGAACAAAATCAAAGCGATAGTAATCGTATGTATTGTGATGACAAAGATGATGACATGAAAGGTCCTGTTGATACTAGTAATTGGATAGTTAAAGATAAAATTATGACTGGTGAATATCCTGGTAATAAAGAAGATCATCTACACATTAGTAATTTATCTTGTCTTTTAGATAATGGTATTGTATTGTAGTAGTAGTAGTGGGAGTGGCAAACGTTTGGAACATCGTTGTTTGATTAGTATACTAATTGTGTGATTCACTAATTAATTCATAGGTATAAGAGTATTTGTTTGTTTACAAGAAGAATCTGAACTGAAAAACTTTAGACCCTATAAAGATGATGTATTGAAAATTGCAGTAGAAAAGGGCATTGATCCAAACACAATCGAGTTTATGCATTTTCCTATGGAAGATGGCGGCGTCGCAGAGAGTGTAGAGGTTTTGGCAGATTTTATTGAAACACTTTTATCGAAACTAAATGATGCTGCTGGCGACGATAACAACAACGATAATGATAATGATAGAGGTGACAATAATGTTGACGACGACAAAAAAAGATCACGTAAAATTTATTTACATTGTTGGGCTGGTAGAGGTAGAACAGGAATCATTGCTGCATGTCTATTGGGTAGATTATATAAAGTGTCTGGGTTAGATGCCCTCAGAAGAACTCAAGCATGCTATGAACAAAGAATCGTTGGTTTCGGTGAATCACCTGAATACCATCCTCAAAAAATGCAAGTCATTCAGTATCTCAGACTCATTAGACAAAGAGATGGTGACCTCAATGTCAGCGGTGGTCTCAATATGAGTGGTGGTCTTGGTAGTAGTTCTGAAAATAAATAATAGGTAATAAGCACTGCGCCACAGCACTACTCCTCAAGTGTTTTAAATAAATTTTATTTTATAACCATACATATATAATATCTTTTTTCCACACACAATCATAACATGATTAAATTTAATTTTCCAAGATATATCAAATAGTCACTTAAGGTGCGTCTAAATCTAGATTATTATAATTCAATGAATTTTATTTTTATCCATTTGGACCAAAATAGGATAGGATATTTTATTTTTGTGCAAAAACACACAATCCACACACCAGAAAAGGGTGGGAAGGAGGCCATTATTGCAAAATATAATCTCCAAATTGATCAAAAAAAAAAGAAAAAAAATCAAAAAAAATTAAATTAAAAATACATCATGTGAGCAAATTCTCAATTTTTCGATAAAAATTTCTAAACACCTCAATTGAGGGAAGGATTTTGTGTTGTTTTTTTTTTTAAAGGCTCCCTGAGAAACGAAAAGAAGAAGAAAGAAGAAAGGATAGACACATCTTTTTTATTTTTTTAAATATTTTTCATTTTAGTAATCTATTTACACACAAAAAGATAAAAAGATTAAAAACTCACACCATCTCACCCCACTCTTTTATTTTAATTTCCATTGTACAATTATTGATAATAGTAGTCTTTTATTTAATTACACAGTGCACCCCAAAACAAGAAACGGTGGCACACGCTCTACAGATAGACACCCACACATACTCACTCAAAATAATTATTATCCTCTAGCTTCTGTTAATACTGGCTGTTGTCCATTACTCGTCGACGAGTTATTGTTATTGCAATTCTAATTTATTTAAAATTATTTATTTTTTTAGAATATTGATATTGTTGTTGTAGCTAGTTTGCTTGATAGTTTGCTTGTTTGTTTATACAATATAGCCACTCTCCACCACCACCACCGCTACAACTTTTATTTTACTCTCTCTACATCCCGTCCTTCTTTCTTTTATATAAATATAAAAAATCAGCAGCATTTTTTTAATTTTATTTTTTTTAAATTAAATTTTAATTTATGTAAAAATACACAATAGTGGGAAGAGTTTCACGATAACCTATTGCTTTGCTTGTTGTTGTTGTTTTTAGTGCTTACTCGCCATTTATATTATCCTATATCCCTATTACCTTCTTTATAGTTTTTTTATTTTTTCGATTTGGACACTCTTGGATCAATACCAGCAGGTAAAGGGTTGTGTTTTACCATTAATCACCGTCGCACACACACACTCAGACAAATAATCTTTTAAAATGGGTAAATTATTTAAAAACTATCTTAATGGACCAAGTATTTTTTGTTGCATCAATTGTAAAACTCATTTATCGCTTCACGAACAATTGATATCAAAGGTTTGTATTTCTATATTTGTATACTCTGCAATGAATTTAAAGATAATGATGAAAGCCGAGGATATATATATAATGAGACTAATATAAATCATAATAATAAAGGCATTTCAAGGTCGTCATGGGCCAGCATATTTGTTTGGGGATTGGTAAGTTTTTACTTATTTGATGGAAATAAAAATAAAAATAAAAACTAACCAATTGCCTATGGTGTGTCGACACCAACAGTGTAAATGTATCTGTAGGACCCAGTGAAGATAGAACTCTTACTACAGGAATGCACATCGTTGCCGATATCTATTGTATTGATTGTGGAGATATTCTAGGTTGGAAATATGTATGTATAGATGACATCATTTTAATTTCACCATTTAGCAATATGGTTATTAACATTTGTATGCCATTGTAGGAATTTGCAAAGGATGAAAGTCAAAAATATAAAGTTGGAAAATTTATTTTAGAAAAAGCTAAAATTCAAAAAGAAACTGTATACGACTCTATAGAAAGAACATCCTCCTTAGTACTTTTGGATAATTTAGTTTAAAACTCTTTATTATTGAAATTATATTTTATATATATTTATCCTTTTTTATGTTGTTTTTTATTGTCATCAGAAATGATACAAACAACTTTTCTGTATATAGCCCACACATAGCCAATTCACTCTTTTTCAGTTTATAGAATTCAAAATACTATCTGATTTTTTCCATATTAAACCGCCACCCACCACTGTATATACAACAATCCTTTTTAATATTTTTATCTACATCGAAATAAATATTAGCTTTTCTTTAAAAAAAATATTTATTTATATATATATATATATTTATAATTCATCTCTTTGAGAAAGTGGTAATTGTAATTGTTGTTGTGTTTGTTTGGGTGACAGATTATTATTAAAATATAAACAAACACCTTGATCTAAAATTACATTGCTATCATCACCGTCATAATATTTACCACCATTACAATCATTGCCCGATATAGAGGGATATAGATAAAGTTGCACATGGTGAATAGATTGATCTAGTTGTAGGATATGGCTATCTATGCGATCATAGACGAGGCTATACAAGACTTTTTCAATAGCTCTAAAATTTTCTTTACTATACAATAAATCGGCACGAGCATATAAAATGGATGCTATCTTTTCAGGATGATCCACAAAAATATCAATGCTTTTTGTTGGATAGTGGCGACAAGATGAATAGAGAATCTTGTCGATAAACAATGATTTCATATCCGTCTCTTTGGGTGGCAAAAAGGGAATAATAGAGGTGACCAGTTTTGTTAGTTTTTCCTGTTTAGAGTAAAACGATTTGAAAAACAAAGACACCAACTCTTTGATTTCCGATGCTGATTTGGATGCCATTCCTTGTTTTTCAAAATCAGATGTCATGATATATGTTGCTTTGGATGACTCTATTTTATGAGTAGCACCTGTTGTTTTATGATAAAAAATAGGTTGTCCATCGAAAAAAGGCTCCAATACACTCAGTATATCTTTGTGCACCTTTTGTATTTCATCGATAACAATTACACTATAACTACATTGCGAGAGCTGAGCCGCTATGGCATTAAACAACTTTTCTCTTTGCAATTCGATTTTCTTTTTTACATCAACATCTGATACAATTTTATAATCTTCACCACTAATAAGAAATAACCCATCTCCTTCAACCTCTGATCCAGATTTAAACAATACCCTACTAAACAATTTTGAAGATAATGTTTTACCTAATCCATGATCTATTATAGTAATTATTATTATTATTATTATTATTATTATTATTATTATTATTATTATTATTATTATTAATATTGACTTAACAAGATCTTTATCTTTGCTCTCCTTTTCTTACCTCCAGCTAAGTGAATTACAATTGGTTCATCAGGATGTAATAATTTACGAAGTAATAGACTTTTCATTTCCTTTACAGATTCATTTTGAAAAAAGATGTATTTTGAAAAATAATAATCAAAAGATTCAATCACAGTGTCTATATTTCTAAATGTACAAGTTTTCATAAATGATGGAACTAGATTTATATTTTTACCAAATGCACTAAAGGTTGATAAACTTTTCTCTTGATTAAACTGATTTTTAATTTCAATTTCACAATTTACATACTGTCCACTTGATAGTGTATCATTGTATTTCAACAACCTTGGTATCTCTTTAATTCTCTCTTGATGCTGATTATTAAATTGATTGATTTTTTCGTCTTTAATTATATTTAATCGTTTAATAGAATCTAAAACATCAAACCATTTTGAACTACTCTCTACACTCTTGATTGGTAATAGAACAAAAACTATTATTGATAATAAAAGATATGTTAAAAATGATAGCTTCATATCTTGTACAAAAAAAAAAAATGAAAATATTCATTGTGTAAAAAATAGAAAAGCATCTTCATCACATTTAAAAAAAAACACCAACTGTCTTTTATTTCTATTTAAATTAAGAGAAATCTTTGTTTTATATTTTTATTCTACAAAGATATGTAGCCTCGTAATCGTCAATAGTACTTTAATATTTTAGTATATCTCATTGAAATTTTAATGAAATTATTTTCAAAATTTTTTTTAAAAATTTTTTTTTTTCCTATTGCTATCTTCACAAAATCATTGTTGGTTCATTTTTTCTTCACCACACACATATATACATACACAATGTCAATGTAAATTTCATTTCTTCCTCTAACAATAGTGGTACCACTATTCAGTGTGTACTCTTTTAAAAATATTCTTTGACGATGATGATTAACCAATACTTTCTTATTACACTCTATACAGCAAACCAAACGTTGAATGGGCTGAAAGAGCTGACCATTTATATATCACCATTGCATGTATCTTGAAAGAAGATACTAAGCCAGAGATTAAAATCGAAGCCACTAAATTTTCATTCAAAGGTGTTTCAAATGAAAACAAAAACTATGAAGTCGAAATTGAATTATACAAAGAAATCGTTGTCGAAGAATCAAATTTCACCACAAACTCTAGATATCCAAAGATTTTACTCAAAAAGAAGGAATCTGGTTATTGGAACTTTTTAGTTAAAAACAAGGCTAAATTACCATACGTTAAAATCGATTGGAACAATTGGAAGGATGAAGATGATGTCAAGGAGACCGATGAAGAACCACAAGGTTTTGATAATTTCGATATGAGTAAGATGATGGGTATGGGCGGTATGGGTGGCATGCCAGGTATGCCAGGTATGGGAGGTATGGGAGGTATGGGCGGTATGCCAGGTATGGATGATATGAATTGGGATGAAGAAGATGGTGAAGATCTCCCAGATCTCAAAGATGATGATGAAGAAGAAGAAAAAATGAATACCGAAGAGGCCAAATTAAACACCATTGATTAAGCAAGCAAAAACAAGAATAATGTTACTAAATCATTTATTAATCTAAATGCTCTATCTCTTGAAATAAATAATAATCATTTTATTTTGTTATTTACACATACATAATATCCACTAGAATTCTATTTATATGTTGTTACAAATATAATGAATTGATTTTATTTAATTTAATTTAGTTATTCATCATCGTCATCATTAAAACCAAGAGATGATGCAAACATCATGGCTACTCTTGCTGCCATTTCTCTTCTTTCTTGATCTGGTAATTTTTGAAGATGTTGTCTTAGGTTTTGTAATTCCTTTAATGTCCCTTCCATATTGTCAAAATCTTTTCCATCATCTTCATGATCCTCTTCCTCTTCCTCTTGTTTTTGTTGTTGTTGTTGTTGTTGTTGCTTATTACTATTGTTGTTACTATTATCTGATACATTGCTTTTAATCATTTTCTCTACCTTTTGAAGTGATTCTAAAAGAAAAGGATCTTTGATAATGTCTTTTTCTTTTTCAACAACTTTTGCTTCTTTTTGATTATTTGGTTTTGATTCAGATTTAAAGTTCATAGCTGGCCACATTGTAGTTTCTAATATCTCTTTAATTCTATTCATACCATATTTTATACTTGTATCAACTATATAGTTAAATAGGCATTTTATATTAATATTTAAATATAGTAACAACAATACAGTGATAATGATAATTTACTTTCTTCCAATTCTGATCTAATCATATCATATTTTTCATGTCTTTTTGTATTTGATATCACATATTCAACCAATTGTTCAACACACCATTCTTCTACTTTAATATCGGTTGAAAATTCATTATTACTATTGTCATCTAAATTTATATCAATTAAAACATATAAAATATCTTGTTCATCTTCATCTTCATCGTCATTGTCAATTTCTTTTTCTTGCTCATCATTATCATCTTGATTGTTATCGTTTTCTTTTTCTTTTTTAGCTTTTGATAATTTTTCATAATATTGCTGAATATCTGTTAAAGATTGTTGATTACTATGATCAAATACTAAAAATACAAGGTTGGTGTCTTGGCTATGATCAAGTTTATCCAGACCCAATACATGTATATCAATTTCTGCTATATAATATTTTGTATCTACTTGATGTTTAAAGTTGTTTAAAGTGGTACTCTTGTCAACTGCAACTCCAAGTTCTATTTACAGTATTAATATCGATGATATTCTTACGACAATGACTAATCTGAGCTCTTACCTTTAAGAAACTTGTTTATATCTATATCTTTGGGAGCTATAATATCTAGCCTATTAGTAGTAATGGTGTTGTTGGTAGTGTCCATGATTCAACTTGTTGTTATAAAAAGAATAAGTATGTTCTGCAAAAAAAGTAAAATGAATAAAATTTTGAAAAAAAAATTAAGGGCTTTGTGCCAATATGGGAATGAAATGTGATGATTATATGTGTATTATGTATTATGTATTATGGAGATAGTTTATTTATACAATTGTGCCTGTGTCTGAGTATGTTTAAAGTTTATTTTAAGAGGTTTTTGATTTCAGGCTTTTCAGCAGCTTCAAATGGAGTGCTACCATCTGGACCTTTAACAGATTTTGAGGCACCCTTTTTAACTAAAAAGGCAACGACATCAACATGACCTTCATAGACAGAGGCTAAAAGTGGAGTGATACCATAGTTGTCTTTTTCATCAAATTTAGCACCTTTGCTAACAAGATATTCCAAAACTTTTGCTTGACCAAAATCAGCAGCCCAATGACATGGTGATCTACCATTGGCATCCTGATAGCTAACCAAGGATGATTCTGATTCAATTAAAGTATGAACACCTTGAAGATCACCGTTTTTGACGGCCCAATTTAATTCGTTTGCTTTTTCACTGCTCATTTTGAAGTTTGTGTATATGTGTTTGTATATAGATATATTAATTTTTATGAAAAAAAAAAAAAAAAAGAAAGAGAGATAATCAATTTTTAGAAATTAAAAAAAAAAAAAAAATATCCCAATGGGTCAATTTTGGTTTTTCTGACAGTGTGTGAACTTTCAAATAAATAAAGTTTTTAAAAAAATTGTTAACATCCGTACTATACCAATAACACTAATGATTGTTAATTCATCAGTATATTGGTTTATATAAACTTGTGATGTAACTCTACATACAGTGGTAGGACCAAATTTACTTCTTTTGGACACAAATCAATCTTGGACATGTTTTCAAAGATTTGATGAATTTCCAAATATTTATGCCATCCATAATAAATTAAACATTATTTGATACTCGATTGAAGGACTACTATCTAGTCAAATCATAGATTAAATTGTAGAGAGTTTAATTTTATTGTTAGAGGGCTCAGGACACCAAGGACACAAAATCTCTATTACCCAACCCGTTTACAATAAAAACAAAAATGAATTAAATAGAATGGTTAGGGCCTGTGTTGGTTGGGAATGATTGTTATAAAGGCCTTTACATTAAAAACTATGATTATCACTATTATCACTAACTTTATTTAAATTCAAATTTATCAAACAATTGTTCAAACGAAGAAACATTTTTAAACAAACTAAAATCTGGATCATTGATTGGATTATTTCCGGGTCTTAAAGATAAACAAACATGTAGGCCAGCCTTATAGGCAGCTTTGGCTTCAAAAATAGAATCAGTGACAAAAAGACAACTGTCGGGAGACTTGTTGATTGCGTTGAGGATTGATGTATAACTAGAAGACTCCAACTTGCTACCAATGGTAGTATCAAAATGACCAGATAAAAAGGGAATCAAAGAACCATGAGTTGAAAAATTAAATAAAAGTTTTTGTGCAGCAATACTGCCACTGCTATAGATATACATTTTCACATTTGCGTCTCTCCAACGTGCAAACGATTTGGGCACGTCATCGTATACAACGCCTTTGAGAATAGTTGAATCGTAGCCAACTTTCCACATGTGTCCTTGAAATTGCTTTAAAGCGGTTGATTTTCTGTCTCTGTCCATCTGATAGAGTATGTTTGCTGCAACACTCTTTATCACGTCTTGTTTGGTGTTGGATGAATCTTCTGGATTGAGTACTTTTGGTATATCAATCACTGTTTCACCAGCTGCATCTCTGATATCCTCCAAATAGAGGTTGTATAGTGTTTTGATGTCATTTTGAAGTTCATAGGTTTCATAATATGAATTTAAATAATTGTTTAAATCTTTTCTAATAAAAGGGAACAACACATCATGTACAAATGTCAATGGTGTAGTAGTACCCTCAATATCCAATATAACTGTATCTATAGTCATTGTTGTGGTGGTTGTGTGTAAAAGTGTTCGTTTATTTTATATTTTTTGTGAAGATGCAAAGCATATGAAGGGTCAATTTCGGATAAAGTAAAAAAAAAAAATAAAAAAAAAAATAAAACAAAAAAAAAAAAGAGAGTGGAGAGCTTTGACTTTAAGGGATTCTGGTAAGATAAAATTTAAAGCTTCATGAAAGTTGGAAAAATATCATCAGAGTAAGATGTTTGTTCTGACAACCAAACCATTTAAATGCTTTTATTGATTAAGAAATTTTCTACAAAGCAAAGAAAAGGTGGAAAAATATCATGTTTTTTATGTAATTAATATTATCAACCCCAAACCTATTGAGAGAAATGCAATTTTGAACCTATCAAAGGTCTGCACTCATCTGGGTGTCTTTAATACTACAAATTTCTTTGTTGGGCTTCCATTGTTTTTTATTTATTAATAATAAAGTAGCTTCACAATCATATTTTTAATTTATCATGATAAATTAAAAACATGGGAAAGTTTAATAAAGAAATTTGTAGTATTTTATAGTCATAAATATCCACAATAATAATTATATAATTTTATAGAAACACAAAATAATTTATTTAATTTTTTTTTTTTTTTTTTTCTAATCATATGTATCTTTTTTTTTGTTTATGACGAATAAAGTTTTAAATTTAAAGTACACATAGATAAATTATTATTATTATTATTATTATTATTATTATTTGATTGATTTTTGATTGATGATTGATTTATTGTTGGTGACCAGCAGCGGCTTCTTCTTGTTGTTTCAAGATATTTGGATGGGTAGTGAGGACTAAATCTTTACCAGTGATTCTCTTGTAAATGTCCATGACATCTTCGCAAGTGGTTTCAAAGTGAGAGGTGGCATCATAGGATGTAGAGATGAAGGCCTTGTCAGAGGTACCGTCAGAGATTGGTTCATAAAAGTCAGTAACACTGACAAACTTGGTATCAATGGGGCCCAACAATTTGTAAGCTGGCTCCAATTCTCTTTCAGGTTGATCAGTTTCGACAGTGGTGGAAACGATGGCAATGTATTTGTTTTTGGCACAGACACAGTGAGAGGAAGAGATTTCACCGATATAGATGTCACTCTTACGGCCAACTTGTTTTTGTGGAATGATGATTTGGACAGATTCGGCGTTGTTTGAGTTGGGGATTGGATTGGACAAGAGACAGATGGAACGGATGATTCTGCCGCTCTTTTTGACTTTGTCTGGGAAGTAGGTTGGGTCGGCAACGATAAAGTCGGCAGTGACAGTGTCTCCCTCAGAGGTGACCTTGACCTTTCCGTCTTCAAAGGCAATCTTTTCAATGGGCTTGTTGAGCATATATGTACCACCATAGATGGCACTCAAACGGGCAAAGGCTTGTGGTAATTCACCCAAACCATAGAGTGGATAAATGTATGGTGATTTTTGGTAACGGGCCAAAGACTCAGCATAGAGTCTAATACGAACGAGGGTGTCGTGGGCGGGTTTCTCAAGATAATCGTCGTTGAGATGGAGGGCCAAGGCGTGACCAATGAAATCAACACTCTCGTCATTTAAACCAAATTTCTTGAATACATGTCTCATGGGGACTTGTTTAAGATTCAAACCTTGGTGGGTGGCTGGTTTGGCTTCATCATATTCTTGTACAAAGACAAAGAACTTCTTTGCAGAGAATTTCTCAAAGAAACCCAACAATGAAGAGGTGGCGGCTTCAGTGTCGGTGGCTGGAACCTTTTGAATCTTTCCACCCTTTGGCATGACATAGCTGCCATCGACAACCTTAAAGTCGAGATAACGGGTGACGTCAGTGTGTAACAACATTTTAACTAAAAGACCGCTAGAGAGAATAAACTTGGGGATGAGATCGATGTTGTAGTCTCTGGATGATCCCAAGTTGTCGGTTGGTTTGCCCATATTGAATTTTTCAAAAATTTGGTTCAAATTTAAGGAAGCAGATTCACCACCATAGTATCCATTTCTGTCCATGTGTAATACCTTTTTGCCTTCAACTGACAATAAACCACTAATAATACATTCCTTTAAACCAGTACCTAAAACAATACAATCATAATGTTCATCCATGATGTTTTTTATATATACGGAAAAATGAAAAAAGAAAAACTACTAATATAAAGTAATAAGATATATTAATTAATATACTATTATTATTACTATACACGCTACTGCTATATCGATATTAATGGCTGTGATAAAAATATCTTTTTATAGATTGTCTTTTTCACAATATTAATACAGATAATAAATTTAATACGATATTTACTATTTATATAAAAATAACTACAATACAACAAAATATATAAGGGTGTAAAAAAAAATTCAAAAAAATTGAAAAAAATTTGGTGTGGTGGTTGCTGTGCTGACAAAATAAAAATCAAAAAAAATACAAAAAAAAAAAAAAAAAATCAAATAATTATTTTGAAATTCATTATTTTAGGAATAGAGTTTGAAAAATTAGCTATGTTATTGTTATTATTATAGGTGAGGGGATGGTCTTTTTGTTTCTATTAACATGACAAAGTTTTGCAACACTTTATAAAATTATTTTTACCACTAGTGAAGTTAGAATTATTTCATGATCTGATCATCTTTCGTCATTGTATGCTTTTCGTTGTTTTATTCTCATCTTTGTATTATCAAAAGATGCTGGATATTTATCATTATCAAAAAACAATCATTATTTATTTCTAAAAATAAATGATACAATCATCATTTAAACAGTGATGAAATTATGAATAGTTAATATTATCCATACCCTTATTTAAATGTTGTTACCCCCTTACTCAACACCATTAGCGAGAGCATTGAGGAACCAATTGAAAAACACATTCTCTCTCTTTAAATTAATTTCAACTACCAAAAACAAATAGAATAAATTGGAGGTGCATGCTATTATAGAGATGGATAGATAGATATAAAAGAGAAATAAATGAATTCATTTTATTCATTTTTATCAGGGTGAGCCAAAATATGCATGGCAAACATTACTTGAGTGGTTTTAGTTTTCAATGACTTTTGAATTAATCTTTTAAATGATTCAGCAGCTTCTTCATCTGGTAAATCCATTAGTAAAGCTTCACGAAGGTATAAAATATCATCTTTGGTCGATAGTTCAGGTATACCAGTGGAGATCATTAAACTAAATAGAATAATAAATAAATTTCTATGTTTTCTAAGAAATTGATATGATAAACTACAAAGTTCTGTAAACCATTTAAATGAATTACTCTTTTCCCCGCCCATTACATGTGCAAATTCAGGTGTTAATACAAATGGTGCCTTTTCTCTTTTGTATCCATGGAATTTCTACAATTATTGATGATAAGATATTGGTTAGTATCAATGAATGAGTAGAGATTAATAATGATAATACATACCATAATATTACCCAAGAAATGAGCAAAATCAATGTGGAATAAATGGCCAGAATTTGAAACCATAATATTATCATTGTGTCTATCGCTGATGCCCAAGATATAGGTGGCTACGCAGTAACCAGAGAGAGAGTGAATGAAATTTTGAACAGCAAATTCATAATCATTGTCTGATTGATTTCTTTCACGGAGCCAATTGGCCAACGGAGTCTTTTGGAATGCTGCTGTTACACCACCTGCTGCTTTTTGAATATTGGCTGTTGTGTCTGAATCTGGAACGACTTCGATGAAACCAGAGTCTTCAGAGATGGCAGTGACATTGTATATAGAGAGATGAAGATCCAATCCATTTTGTTTCCATATGTTGTCCATCAACGAGATCATTTGGAGTGTGAGAATATCTTGACGTAGATCATCACCGGCCTTAAAGATCACAGAGATGGGTTCTCCAACGGGGTCGACATTTTGGAACACAAGGTAGAGTGGCACGGTAAAGGAATCCAACCAACGACATTCGTTGATCAAGAGGCCGCAAGCTTCAGTAGAGGCCGAGATTGGGAGATGGAATGTGTTGGGCCAGCTGACTTTGGACAGTTCTTCTTGGAGGACAGCTTTTCTCTTGCTTGGTGGCGAGTCTTTGACAAGTTTGGCAATGGTGGTCAATTTGGTCACCACTTCCATTTGTTTGACAAACTCATGACGTTGGTTTCCACAGCCCTTGAGGTAGGTTTCCAAGACGAGACTGTAACGCTCAGAGATCTTGGGGTTGTGCATTTCTGCCTCCAAATGCCAAAAGAATGGATGTCCAATGGTGGAACGATTGTTGAGTGCACGTTGAATGAGGAAACGGGCCAAAGCAGAGTCGTGGTATGGTTCGTGTTTGAGCGATTGAACCAATTGTAAGAGATAGAGGGCCAATTGGTTATCACTAAAAGCTCGAAGACAATTAACTGCATATTCTCTAACCAGCTCATCTGCATATCTGACGTCCAACAATTCCAAAGCTTCCTCTGGTGACAATGGTGCCCATATAGATAACAAACGATGAGCTTCTTTAACATTTTGTGGATTATTCCATTGGAGCGATTGCAAAACTTTAGGCAATGAACTTGGTGTCGAGGCCAAATGCATTCTATACATCCAAATAAACTTTTTATCATCTTCAGTGAGCTTGTACAAAGAGTCATGCTTGATGATCTCTTGTAATCTCTCTTCATCCTCTTTTCTAGATTCTACATAATCTCTAATTTCAGTACGTTCCATCATCTCGGGTTTGGGGAAAATGACTGGGAAGGGGAATTGACAAAATTCAATGACCAACGATGGCGATTGAACGCTAAAATCTGGTGTATCGACACGATCACCTGGCCAAAGGATAAGTGAATTGACTCCACTCAATAGCTGATTACGATAGTCTATCAATTGTAAATCAGCCCAACCAACAGAGACACGATTCTTTTCAGAGGTTTGAGCATACACTGTAAAGCATAATCTAGTGGCTCTGGGTAAATCACACATTAATAATTCAGAACGTAACCATTCACACCAAAGTGGATTGGCAGAGGGTTTAATAGTGGTCTCCATGGGTTGAGTAAGAGAGTCCTCGCCATGACACAACGATACATTGATTGTTAATTTGATATCGGCCGAGTTTGATGCACTAACATCTGGTAAATATCTGCTAAAGAGGGTACTATTTAAATTTTCGAGACAAATAATTCTAATTTCAAATGGTCTATTAATTTCATAGAGTAAAATGTTTCTATTGGATGAAGAGTTGAAATTGAAATTGACTGCATTCATGGCCGCTGGTGAACTCACAATAAATGAACCTGCTGTAATATTTCTTGGTGAGAGGGCTTGACTAGGGACCACTGGTGGTGAAGATGGCTGAGGAGGAGAGGATGGATAGTTATTAAATGAAACGTGTTTCATTGTAACAGGTCCCTCTGTAAAGCCATCGATATAGATATCTGGCATGGAGGCTTTTAAGACCAAACTAAATTTAATATCTTTTTTACGTTGAAGTCTGTTTCTTACCCAAATTAAATCACCAACACATATTTCTCCACGAAGGACATGATCACTGGTACCAGTTATTCTAATAACATAATCACTTGAGGTATGCTCAGAAGAGATAAGTTTGGTACTAGAGTTGTGTTTGGCAATTACTTTTTCTATAATTTGAGAAACGGTCTCCGAGCCATGAATGTTGATTGTTGTTGAGTGATTATCGGGAGGTAAATAAAAACGTGCTCTAAAGTTGGAAGGTAGTAAAGGATCAGCAGAGGCAGTGGTGATTTGGGCCAATGTAATCTTAACTCTATCTCTGGCGTCGAGTTCATTAAAATCAAATATTTGTTCTGTTAGATTTCTAAAGTATCTAATTTCATTTTCTGTATTACTCCAACACAATGGTTTACCCAAAAGGGAGCCAATTTGGTTTTGGATCAATTTCTTTTTGGCCGCCAATGCTTTGCCATTGACGTCTCTTTGTTCTCCAAGAGCAAATGTTGCAACACGATCACCTGATCTTTGGATTTTATCAAAACTTGTGGAAATACTATTGCTGCTCAATCCAAGACCTGAAGGAGTGATACCATTTCTTTTGGCCATTCCAAGAGAGTTGGCCAATAACCCCAATCCGCCTTTGGGTAAGCTATTGGATAGTGGTGAACCAAATTGTGGTGAACCAAATTCGGTACCAGTACTTTTGTATAAATCCAACATACCTGGTTTAAGAATTGTCAATTGTGGAATCGAGCTGTCATTTGGTTTGGGAATAATATCAAACACTGTATTATTACCAGACAAAGGCACTGTTTGTCCATTAATCTCTGTTGAAAGGGTACCAACTTTGATGGCTTGAATAAAATTCTCCATTGTAGTGATCATATGTTTTCTAAATTCATTAGATGTATATGATTGATTACAATTGATAATAAGACTTGCACCTTTGGCAGATACATGTACCGGTATATTTTTTTGATCCATTTTCAATGGTTTCAATGAAAGATATTCAGTCCAATGTTGTTCTGGTTGTTGTTGATCAATGGTAGGAGAAGCTAATTCTTTTTTAATTAATTGATCCATTTGAATATCTGGAATTAAAGGATTTGGTACTTTTTCAATGACCAATCCATTTTGAATAGCTGCCACTGTGGCTGCTGGGGTACCGTCCATTATCATACTGATTTTAAGTGATTTTCTATAAATATTTGGAGATTGATCGCTACTTGGTGGACTAATTGAAAACATTGGAGATTCTTTTTCAGAATCTGATTTATCTTTTTCAGTCTCTGAAAACTCTGATGCACTAAAATCTTCTCTACCAGATTCAATATCACTAGTGCCACTTTCTTCTAAATAACTACTTGATTGATACTTTAATTCCTCATCCTCTAATAAAACTAATTGCTGTTGTAATTGAAGTTTAATGATATCATTTTCATCTTCTTGATCTGGATCATTACTACTAAAAATAGTGGTCTCTATACTACTACTTGGATTTGTTCCAACTGATGTTGATGTTGTGGTAGCTTTATCAAAACTATCTTGTTTAATTAATATTGGTGATGGTTGCTCCAATATTGGTGTAGTAGTTGTTTTATTTGGTGTTGTAGGTACTGTAGTTGTAATTGGTGTTGTAGTTGCTGTTGTAGTATTACTAATATTTAAATCATTTGTTTTTGTTAATAATTCTTTGGGTACTGAGGAGGATGGTACTCTTTTATGAGTAGGTGAAGGTGGTGTTACAATTTGTTTGGTTGAATTACTTCTAATTAAACTTGGTCTCGTATTTGTATTTGTACTTGTACTTGTAGTAGTAGTACTTGTAGTAGTGGTATTATTATTAATTGATTTAGTTGTATTGCTATTTGTTGCTGCACTTGTTTTATAACTTTTATAACCTGATGGTTTTGGTTTATTTATACTATTTCTACGAGAACTACTACTTGATTGAATTGTTCCCAACTGTTTTTTAATTCTCTCTGCTTTATATTTTCTTGCTATAATCTCTTTTGACTTTGGTACTAAAAACACTTCAATAGACTTTTTAATCAATAATGATTTCTGTATGTCCTCGTGCGAAAATATAAATCTAACAAATTCGATCTGTAATATTTCAGATTTGTTTAATGCTAAAAAATATTCTTGTGCCTGCTCGTTGGCTGGCAAAAATGCCTTTATAATATCCATTTTCACATGATCAACAGTTGCTGAGCTTTGAAATGATAATTGGTTTTGTTTACCATTTATATTTATCTAAAAGAGTATTTTTTGATTAGTGTGTTGTTTTAATCATAATGATAAAATGTCAGATTTGTAGTGCGTGATTGCTCGACTGACCAACTTACATTAACACTGAATCCATCTTCAATAAATGCTTTTGAGAATCTATTCTCCATTTTTTATGATCTGTCAAAGCGTGTTGTGTAAGTCTGTATGTCTCTGTGTGTTTGTGTGTGGGTTTAAATTTGATATATCAAAATCGATTTGATGGATGGACTTGATTGAATACTATATATGGGTAAATTGGAAAATTAAAAAGAACACATAATACAATAGAAGAGTGTGAAAAAATAAAATAACGGTGTCTCTCTATAGATTTTTTGTTAAAGAAAAAGTGGCCTTTGCAACACCCACCATTCAAAAAATATCTATGATTTTGATGGGGCTTCAAAATAAAAAAAAATAAAAAAAAAAAATTCGAATTTTTAAAAAAAATTAAATTCGAAATCCTCTTGCTAATACTCATGTGTCTCTAAACTGAAATCTCGATTCATTGCTCAAAACCTTTTTTTTATTATTTTTGTAAAAAATATGACATACCTGGGTTCATTTTTTACATTCATATGAATAATGACACCAGATATATAATAGTGGCAGTATTAAAAACAGACACTATCACCCTTTACAACTCTATCGTTTATCCAAGGCACCATCGGTAGTCATATTGACAATAAAATAATAATGAGGATATTAATATAAACTATAATCACAATTGTTATTACTTCTTTTTTTATTTGTTTATTTATCTAACATATCTAACTTTTGGCTTTTCTTGTTTCTTTTCCAACTTTTCTCTCTTTTTTCTAGCTTTTTCATCTTCTACTGGTTGCTCTTCAGGTGCAGCAAATATCCATGGTGCAATGAATGATGTCCAAATCTTGTAGGTAGCAAAACCTGGAATAATTAATAAAATCCATAAAAATTTATCAGAGAGTAAACCTAAAATCTGTACACCTGAACAAATATAAATAATATCAAAGTAGTATCTAAAAGAATATGTGTTGTGATAATCATTGTTAGTAATTGATTCATTATTTCTTCATGTTGCACTTTGAAGGCTGTTGTGCAACTATCTGTACAACAACAATAACAAACAACTTACTCGCAAAAACCACCAGATAATTCAGAACCACCATCGATGAGTTCACCACTTTGATTATAAGATACTCTAGTCATTGCAGAGAGTAAAAAGTAAGAGACACCATTTAATATACACATGAGGATAAAAGTAAACCATTTCCAACCTCCAAATGAATCACTGTGATAAATAATACGATATAAAATATATAATAAGTTTGATGATGCTAATAGAATTTGTAATCTTTTAATGATTTCATCATTCTTTTGCTTTCTTTTCTTGGCTCCTTGATTTGACATATTGTGTTTTATTTGTGTTTGTATAAATGCAGATATATCGATAAATCACTTGAAGTTTAAAAAAAACACACAAGTTTTTATTTTTTTTTATTTTTTTTTTTTGTAATTTTTTTTTGCTGACTAATCATGAAAAATCAGATTAGTAACACACTCACCAGTATTCATCGCGATTTTGGAGGCTCAGTTTATTACTTTGTTATTGAGTAAAATAAAATCTCTGTATTTTGGTGGAGCTGTGTTCAGAATCAGACTGGATTGTGAAAAAAAAGGAATATTAACGATGGATAAAAAAAAAACTTACGGTAATATTTGGCAAGGAGATCATTGTTTACTCACCAATGATGTTCTTTGGAGATGCAGAGATCATAACGGTCAATGGCGGATTGAGTATAATTAAAAGTTTGAGAATCAACATTTAATTTAATTTTTTCAACAAATACAATGAAAAGTTTTGCAAATAGTCGACATGTTAAACAAAGGTTATATTCAATCGGAAAATATATTGACTCAACCTTTAAATGGTCTCTTTTCAGTAACATTTACTTGAAGGACAATTTTTAAAAAGAGTCTTCATAGCCTTAAGATTTTAATTTTTGTTTTAAATTGCTATTTGTATGAGCCTATTAAATATCGGATACAAGGGCCAAGAGGTCCTTTATTGGCCAAGAGTATTTTTTTGTATATAAATAATTTTTTATTTTTTTTTCTTTATTTCTTTTTTTCTTTTGATTGACTGATTAAGCCATGAAAAGACCAGCTGGTTTGAGTCCTTTCTTTTCCAAATGCATTGTTTGTTGGTGTAAAACACATGGAGTACAATAACAAACTAATAAAACATCGATAATTTCAGTACCTTCTGTTGGTAATTCGTGCTTCTTTCTGATATCTTGTCTAAGTAAACAAGTGGCGCATGGTAAACAACAAGTAGAGAATAAACAATCGAAAACATTACATCTACGTTGATCCAAAGTAACACGTTGTTGGATTAATTGTAAATTTGGCCAGAAATAACTGATACAACAGACAGTAAGATCTAAATCTTTTTGACATTCAAAAACACCAACTTCCCTTTATATTTGAAAAAAACATTTTATTAGTTTTTATAATCCTATTATTATTTGTTGTTGTTGTTGGTGGTCCACATCAATAAATGATGGTCAGTATAATAATAAAACACATACCAATCATTAGCCATTATTATTTATATATGTATATATTTAGAATTTAAAAAACAATTGAATGAAAAAAGTTTCTGTTTACTCTTTTAAACTAATCCTGATCAGAGTCTGCTCCAAATCCAAAAGTCATTCGTTTTTTTTCGAAAAAAAAAAAAAAAATTATTAAAAATAATTTGTTGTTTTTAGTCGTTGTAACTACGAAAACACAAAATATTTGAATTTTTTTTTGTTGTGATGGTTTTTTTCTAAAAATTTTTTACTTGGTGATGATGGTTTATTCCTAAAAAGGATGGAATCTATTCAGATAATCATAACTATGCTGTGTATAAGCTCTATTAAAATTCTATGAATTCTGTGTCTTATGCGGAGGCCTTGCGAATTTTTGTGTTTTATCCCAATAAATTTACAGAAATAATTGTTAATGGTCCAATTCACCCTTATTATAAAAATAGAAGGGGGGTTGGTAAGTATGAGTAAGAATATTGAAATTGATTGAATTATTTTTTTACCAATTAATCCCAGGGAAATTCATATAATCTTAAAAAAAAAGACGTTTTAATTGAATTACTATGATGTTGTGGAGAGATTATAATCTAAAAAGATTTTCTTTCAATGGACACATTATATAATGGAGACAATGTGATGTTCTAATCTGCAATCGAAATTCAATTAAAATGTAAAATATCTTTTGATATTTTTTCAATTTTTTTCATTCTACTTTTCAGAGATATTCACGCTAAACAAAACCATTGTATGCAATACTTTACACGTAAGATGATGATACATTATAAAAGTAGAGATTTCATATCTGTATGGTAATGGATATGAAACTTGAATATAAATTTATTATGAGTGTTTAAAAGTATGTAATATCATCTTCAAGAGTTTTACCTTGTTGAATTGATTTAAGAGTTGGATGATCTTTTAAATCTCTAAAGATTCTAAGATGAACATAACCATCGTTTGTCTTTACTTTAACAAAATAGTTTACACCAGCAACAACTTGTTTTTTGTAAGAGATTGGTTCAAAGACGCAATAGGTTTTTGAAAGTTTGGTTTCTACTTGAGGTTTTACTTCTTCTACAGCCTGTTTAACTTCCTCAGTAATTGGTAAAGGATGACGTGAAATTCCACCGGGCATTGACATTTTATGAATGATAATTTGTTTATGTGATTTAAAATTTAAATATTTCTATTTATCTGTTGAAAATATAATTATTTGTTAATGTTTAACAAGAATAATAACAAGAATAATAATAAGAGTAGAAATTATTCTTTATATTTATAATTTCATCAGCTACAAATTTTATATTAATTTGTTTTTTTTTATTTTTTTTATTTTTTTCATTTTTTCAATAAAATTTCAAAGTGTGTTGTTTTTGTAAATGTAAAGGCTTTGAAAAGGTGTGAGAGGTAAGAAAATTTATATATATAGAATTTAAACACACATAAAGAAATGAATACAATAACCAATTTATCTCCCACACTATCCTATTGAAAGGGGAATTTTCGGAATTTAAAAAAAATGAATTACCAGGGTGGTAAATATCATGATATTGGTACACTCTTTTTTTTTTTTAAAAAAAAAGTAATTGATGAGGGGGTGGGTGGAGCCTTAGTAAGATTAGACTAATAAGATAAATGAACAAATAAATAAAAAATGAAGTATATTTCTTTACTACTAATTTTAGTTTGTTGTTTGATTGGTGTCAGTAAATGTAGTTTATACTTTACACCCTCCAATAATAATGGACAAGGAGTTAGTTTTTTCATATCTTTGAATCATTGTATTTATGTGGACGATAATAGATATATTGTTGTCAAACAACAGCAATCATCATCTGGTATGGTGGTGGACGTATCGATTTACACAGATTCGGTGTGTCGTACTAGACCCGTGTTTAGCAATACTTATCAGGGCACTGCTCCATTGAGTGCCGTGATTCCATTCTATGCTTCCAATGCCATGACAAGCAGCTACGTAATCGATGTAAAATCAACGATTCCAATTAATGCCGGCACCATTGCTTTGGTTTACTATAATCCAAAGTACCTCAAGTGTAGTGGGCCAATATACAGTATTCAGTATTATCCAAACAATACCATGGTTGATTCGGAGAGTGGCGCCGTTCAAATGATATGTGGTCCAAACAATCAACCATTTTCCAGATTATGTCAACATATTCCACCAACAACATCCTCCTCTTCTTCTAGTAGCAGTGCCAGTGCTTCGTCAGGTTCATCTGGATTCACTGGTGGTCCAGACACATCGTCATCATTTACTGGCGGTGGTAGTGGTAGTGGTGGTAGTGGTGGTAGTGGTGATATTCAACAACAGTCTGGGACGACGGGCAGTAGCACGAGTTGTTGGGAATATCAATTACAAGGATGTCTTACTGTGCCATCGTATACCGGTATCACTCAAATTCAGTATGGCGAGTGTATGAATAGTGATTCATCCAACAACTAATTCATCAGCTCATACAATTAACATACAATCACCCAAACATAATAAATCTTTGTTTTATGAATTTTCAAAACATGTGATCTTAATTTTTTTTTTTTTTTTTTATTTTTCACGAAAGTTTGAAAATTACAGCAACATACTTTTCATCTTATTGTGTGTTTATATATAGATATATCTTTTAGATTTATTATTTTATTAGATAAAGGTTATATCTTTAGATATACAGATATATAGAGATTAAGATGGCATTTCTACCACCCAATTTACAGATGATGTTTCAGCCTAGACCACCTCTACCTTTTCTTGCCCCCATTGGAACAGGTGAGATGAGACCACTTACTGGTTTATCAGGGTTTCTCAAAGAATTTAGCGATCCAAGTGCAGAGGAGCCTTTTAACAAACAAGTCATTGAAACTGTACAAGAGAAAAGAGAAAAGAAAAGAAAAGCAAAAGAGCTTGTTGCAAATGAAGAGAATACAGAGAAAATTAAATCTTGTACATATCTTTATCCTCTACAAATGCAGTAATATAATACTAACATACATTTGTTTCTATTTATTAGGGGATCCCTATTCAAATACAAAAGCAACAGGTGATCCATATAAAACACTGTTTGTTGGAAGAGTTAGTTACCAAACAACAGAGTCTAAATTAAAATATGAGTTTTCAAACTTTGGTCCAATTAAAAAGATTAGATTGGTTACCGACCCAAACACTGGTAAACATCGTGGTTATGCCTTTATTGAATTTGAAAAAGAAAGAGATATGAAAAGTAATAGATGTTATAGATATAAGACGTAAACAATAACAACAACAATGAAAACTAATATTCTTTATATCATTAATTTATAGTTGCCTATAAACAAGCAGATGGTATGAAGATAGATGACAGACGTATATTGGTAGATATTGAAAGAGGAAGAGTAATAAAGAATTGGAAACCTAGAAAGTTTGGTGGAGGTTTAGGAAACACAAGGGCAGGTGGTGTGGATGTAAATCAAACATTTTCCGGTAGAGAATTATCTGAACAAAGAGAAAAGGAAAAAGAAAGAGAAAAAGAAAAAGAAAGAGCAGAAAAGAAATACAAAGACGATAAAGGAAAAGAGAGAGATGTAAGAGATAGAGATAGAAATGATGATCATAGAGGTGGTGGCGATCGTGGTGGTGATCGTAGTGATAGAGGTGATCGTAGTGATAGAGGATATGATAGAAGAGATAGAGGTGATAGAGGTGATCGTGGAGGTGATAGAGATCATCGTGATAGAGATAGAGGTGACCGTGGTGATAGAAATGATAGAGGTGATCGTGGTGATAGAGGCGATCGTGATAGAGGATATGATAGAAGAGATAGAGGTGATAGAGGTGATAGAGGCGATAGAGGTGATAGAGATCGTGGTGATCGTAGTGATCGTGGTGATAGAGGAGGTGACAGAGATTATAGGGATCAAAGAAATGAATATAGGGACCAAAGAAACGATTATAGAAATGATAGATTTAATGATAGAAGTGGTAGTGGTGGTGGTGGTGGTGATCATCGTTATGATGATTCTAGAATGCAAATGATGAATAACCACCATAATCAAAATGGTGTACATAATAATAATGGAGCAAACCAATCGTCAATGATGCATGGCCATCAACAAAATCATGGTGGTATGGAGAATATGAGAGAAAGAGAAAGAGATTATTCAATGATTTCAAATGGTTATAGTGGTGGTCGTTAAAAAGGATCCATCACAATCATGATCATTTATTACTAATATTTATCAATAGATATTGTTGGTAGGATATTTACTCTTTATTTATTTTAAATAACAAAAACTACAATCAATCAATCAATCAATCAATCAAATATTAAGAACCCAAGCCACAAAAAAAACCCCAAACACCCTTTCAAAAATCCAACTCACATCAATCTTCAAAACAATTCATTGTCATCATCATCAATCAATCAACTCTTTTTTTAATCCCAAATACAAATCTGTTAAAATAGATATTATATGGTAGTAGTAAAGTAATAGTAACAATAATAATAATAATAAGTATTCTTTCTTCACTATATACATTCTCCCCCTAACCAACATCATTCTAGATTATAAATAAATATTTTTAATTTTAATTCTAATGGTAGGTTATAAAATACTCCATACTACAAAAAGAATCAATCAATATAATTAATTAATTGATTGGTTGATTGTAATGTAATGTGTGCACCGACAGTGTAATGTGTCTGTCTTTTTGATTTTCTTGATCGTCGATAAAAAGTATACTATATTCAATTGTTAATTTTTTCATCTTTTTTTCACATTACAAAACCTACTCGCTGACTTTCGAAAATACAACAAGTATAATCTCATTGTCTATCTCTTTTAAATTAATTAAATTAAATTTTATCGGGGAAAGGATATAGTCGAAATTGTTGTTTTTCAACAAAAATATCTATTTTTTTCAACAAAAAACCACAAAAACACCAATTTTTTAAAACCTTTTTCCCTTTTTTTTTTTCTTCTTGATCCACTATTCACTGTAACCTTTTTCTTTGTTTTTTTTTTATTACTACTTTCAAATAAAACATTATTTTATTGATCGATTCATGAATATAAACGCATTATATTTGGATCTTACCAAACCATTGGTAATCTTTCTTTTTTTTTTTTTTTTTTTTTACCTTGATTATATCTCGTCTTGGCATATTTGATAAATATCTATGCTCAATACAACCCCAACTCTTCAAACCTTTTAAGGTGATAGGTTAGATCACACCTACATTTTACGCTACCATTTTCCTATTGATCATCAACAAATACCGCCAATTCATACAGTATGATGCTCATTCAGGGTGATGATGACGATTATGATTGAAAATGGGGAGTTTTGAAATAAATTCAAATAATGTGCACTATTCTATGCTCCTACCCCCATCTCCTGAAATGAACTAAAAGAGTAAAATAAATCTGGATATATATTAAAATTAATTGGGTGTGTTGTGTTGTGGTGGTAGTGGCGGGGGAATGGTGGTTGTGGGGAGGTGTTGGGTTGAGTGTGAAAATGAAACATTTGACAAAAAAACCCGGCTTTAAGATTGAATCACCTCGACTTTTTCTACCCAATTCTTTGCATTGTTTTTCCAATTTTAATATTTTTTATCAACTTATAACCTTTGCACAATAACACACAAAGGTAAAACTAAATTTATTCTATATGCTCAACAACACTTTGTGTGAACAATCTTTATCAACACTCACCCTCACCACTCACCCCACCACATGCTCTATTTAAAATACCACCCATTTTTTAAAAATTGGAATTGGAATTCATAGGTATTAGGTGTGTGAGGTATTTTTAGATTTATAGTAAATATTCTAATCCCTCTTGTGTCAACTATAGTTGAAAAAAAATAACTACAAAGAAGCAAACAAAAAAAAAAAAGAAAAAAAAAAAACCAACAAAAAATTTATTGGGGGAGAAACACCAAGTCTAGAAAAAGAAATATTGACTTTATCTTCTTTCATCTCCTTATTCAAGATTAAAGTTTCTTTTTAAAAGAAAAAGGTAAAAGAGTTTGACTGACACTAAAACCAATCGTCGAAACAATTTTTTTCTTGATTGAATTTTCGTAATTCTAATCTTATTTTAAAATAATATAGATTTGGTCAGATTGAAAAAAAAAAAAAAGTATTTATTGGTGTCACCACAAACCCTCATTTATTAATTTCATTGTAAATTTACATATTTATTATTTAATTATTTATTTGTAACATTATCTACAAAGATGAAATTATTTGTATTATTATCATTATTATTCTTTTTTATTTTTATTGGATCCACTGAATCGATTTTATCTTTATCATTTTATGATTTTGTAATTGTTGGTTCTGGTGCTGCTGGTGGTATAGTTGCTGATAGGTATGTTTTATTAATATTGTTATTAATAAATAATAAATTTAAATATTAATATTAAATTAAATAAAAAGATTATCAGCAAAAGGATTCACAGTATTAGTATTGGAAGCAGGTGGTCCATCACTTGGTGCTTTTGGTGGAGTTGATTATGTTAGTAGTAAAGGAACTTATGATCCAGTAACCAAGGTTTATACACCAAATAGACCATTGACCAAATATGATGTACCATTTTATTTTCAAAGCGATAGTGCCAATGGTGATAAGTATGATATCCAGGGTACCAATTTGGCAAAGGTAATTGGCGGATGTGGTGTACACAATGCAATGGTGTTTATGAGAGGCAAAACATCCGATTATGATGGTTGGGGTGTTCCGGGTTGGGATTGGAATGGAATTCAACCCTATTTTTTGAAATTGGAAACTATTTTAGATAGCCATTTGACCAGTAGTGCTAATCATGGTCATGATGGTATTATTAAAGTTCGTTCAATCCCTTTTGATCAAGAAGGTGCCGATTTAATTTCCTCCTGTAGCGCAAGTGGTTTGCCATTCAATAATGACTTTTACGATGATTCAAGAGATGGATGTGGTTATTTCCAATTCAATATCGATGAAAAGGGAGAGAGATGCTCAAGTGCTCATACCTATCTTTTACGTGCTACCAAAAGATCTAACGTTGATCTCGTAACCTATGCTTCTGTATCGAAAATCAAATGGCAATATAATTTCATTAAATCAAAATATGAAGCTGTTGGTGTAGAGTATACAAAAATTGGAAGTCAATTAACTTATACTGTTACTGCATTCAAAGAGGTTATTCTTTCTGCAGGTGCTATCAATACTCCAAAAATATTAATGAATTCAGGTATGTTGTTATTAGACTTTTAATTACTATTATGATATAAACTAACATTTAATACGTACCTCTAGGTATTGGAGATTCAAGTTATTTAAATTCATTCCCTCATGTATCAGTTATAAAGAATAGTCCAGGTGTTGGAAAAAATCTTCAAAACCATTTCATTTCCTTTAATATTTGGACCTACAACAAAGTGAATAGTAGACCAGACTTTTATCAAACCTATTCATCTACATTTGAATACCAAACATCAGGTACCGGTATCTTTGCTACCCCTGGATTCTCTGCTGGTGCATTCCTTAGAGCCAATGAATCTTCGACCGAAGGTGAGAGTATTATGACCATTTTCCCAGGAATTCTTGGAGGTACATCGCCAATTCCATCAATGACATTGGCCATTAGCATTGCCCATCCAACTAAACATCCTTTCCAACAAGTTAAATTGAATCCCGATACCTCTGGCACATTCTCTGAATTTTATAAAAGACCACCCATTGTTCAGTATGATCCAACACTCGTTGACGAAGATATGGAAATCCTGGTTAGAGGAATCAAAGAGAGCAGAAGAATTATGAGTTATCCCCCAATGTCAAACTATGCAGCACCAGTATTCCCACCCGCTGCCATTAGTAGTGATCAAGATTTGAAAGACTTTGTCAAACAAAATATTCAACTTCACGATCATTGGTGTGGAACTGCTAAAATGGGTCCATCAAGTGATCCAACCTCTGTTGTTGATTCTAATCTCAGAGTGATTGGTGTTGATAAACTCCGAGTTGTTGACGCATCCGTTATTCCCACTATTCCAAATTCACTTTTACATGCTACCGTTTTGGCAATCGCTGAAAAAGCATCAGATTTAATTTTATCAGACTATATTTAATTTATTTATTTATTTATTATCAAATAAAATATCATCTGACTTTATTTGATAAATTGAAAAAAAAAAAACAACAAATCTCGCGCGCCTTTTTTTGAAAATTTGAAAAAAAAAAAAGAAAACAAATCTTGTCATTTTTGTGATCGTTTATTATATCTTTGTATTATTATTACTTTATATACCTATCATAATGCAAAGCTCTATGTGGTAAGTATCAAGCAGATTCATGTAGTGTATGGGGTATTAATTCATTCATTCCAACACAATAGGAGTTTTCTTCAAAAAAAAAATGGAGAGGCAGTTGTACCACCACCGCAACCAACACCTCAACCAAAATCGTCACCAAAGAAAAAGGGGACAACAACTACTAAATCATCAAGCAGTACTACTAAATCTAAAACAACAAATAGTATAAAGAGTAAAGTAGAAAAAAAAGTAGAAAAAGAGCAAGAAGAGGATCAAGAAGAAGAAGAGGAGCAAGAGGATGAAGAAGAATATATAAAACAAGAGGAGCAAGAGGAAGAGGAAGAGGAAGAGGAGGAAGAAAAGCCTAAATATACTAGATTGAGAAAAAGAAAAACTATGGATCTAGATGAAGATGAAGAGGATACAAAGAAAGATAAGAAAGATAAGCAAGATAAGAAAGAGAAAAAAGAAAAGAAAGAAAAGAAAGAAAAAGAAAGAAGTACTAGAGGATGATATAGAGATTCAAGTGTTTAAGCCTAAATCACCAGCAAAATCAAATAGTAAATCTACAACCTCAACACTAATACCAACACCAACATCAGGTGTAGATGCATTTTCTTTTATGAAACAAAAACAAGCAGCCGCAACATCAACTAAAAAGAATGAACCTTTATCACCATCACCAGCAAAAGAAGTTAAAAAACAAAAGATAGAAATTACATCATCATCCTCAACAACCACAACTACAACCACTACAACAAAACCTAATCTAAAAGTAAAAGAAGAGGTAATGGAGGAAGAAAAAGAACAAGAAGAACAAGAAGAACAAGAGGAAGAGGAAGAAGAAGAAGAAGTTGATGAAAAAATAGCTACAAGTAATGTATTAGATTCACTTATCGATGATATTGAAGATGATGATGAAGAACAATATTCAGAAGGTGAAGATGAGCAAGAAGAGGATGAACAAGATGAAGAAGAAGAAGAAGAAAAACCTAAAAAAAAACAAGTATTCCAAAGAAAAGAAACAATCTCTAAAAAGAAAGGTACTGCAAAGACTATTCAAGCAGATCTAAAAGTATTGGCACAATATAATCCAATTAAAGATGCAGGTTGGGAAAAAGGAAATCCATTACCCTACATGGTTTTAGCCAAAACATTTGAAAAGATTGAATCGACATCGAGTAGACTCACCATCATTGAACACTTGACCAATCTGTTTAGATCCATTATGATTCTCGGTACCACCCAAGATCTCATCACTACCATCTATTTGTCCATCAATAAGATCGGTCCCTCTTATTTGGGAAAAGAGTTGGGCATTGGCGACAAGATCCTCATCTCTGCCATATCAGAGAGCACTGGTCGTTCGCTTCAATTTGTCAAGCAAGAGCTCAAAAAGGTCGGTGATCTGGGCATCATTGCACAAAACAGTCGTATGACGCAAAAGGTGATGTTCCAGCCGCCCCCACTCACCATGGCCTCGGTGTTGGCCAAGTTTAAGCAAATTGCCGATTTATCGGGAAACGCCTCGCAAAAGAAAAAGAGCGAGTTGATTAAATCTCTGCTGGTTGCATGCAAGGATTGCGAGACTCTATACATCATCCGTTCGCTCCAGGGCAAGTTGCGTATCGGTCTTGCTGAGCGATCGGTGCTGTTGGCCCTCTCCAAGGCGGTGTTGTGCACTCCCTATTTCAATAAATCAGAGTTTCCTCCCAAGGTGATGGACATTAGAAAGACTATGAGACTCGAAGAGTTTGAAGAGAAGCTCTTGGACGCCGTAGCCAAAGTCACCAGGGCCTACAGTCAGTTGCCCAACTATGATCTCATGGTCCCCATGTTGGTCAAGGAGAATGGCTTGTCAACCATTCTCCACGACTGCTCGCTCGAGGTTGGTGTGCCTGTCAAGCCCATGTTAGCCCAGCCCACCACTGGTATCTCTCAGATGCTGGACCGTTTCACCGACATGGAGTTTACCTGCGAGTTCAAGTATGATGGCGAGAGGGCTCAGATTCATTGTCTCGAAAATGGAAATGTCACCATCTACACCAGAAACCTCGAAGACTACACCGGCAAGTACCCAGACATCATTCAAAACGTCAAAAAGTTTATTGGCCCCACCGTCAAGTCCTTTATCCTCGACTGCGAGGCTGTCGGCTACGATCCCGCCACCAACAAGATTCTCTCGTTCCAAGTATTTTCGTCGAGACCCAAAAAGAATGTCACTATGGACAAGATCAAGATCCCTGCCTGCGTGTTTGCCTTTGACCTCCTATATCTAAACGGCAAGAGCCTCATTGACGAACCCCTTGTCAAGCGTCGAGAGGTCCTCTACGAAAACTTTATCGAAAGCCCCGGTGTATTCTCGTTTGCCAAACACTCCAACATCTCTGATGTCAACGATATTCAGGCCTATCTCGAAGAGGCCGTCGAGGGTAACTGCGAGGGGCTCATGGTCAAGACCCTCAAAGAGAAATCCATCTATGAGCCCTCGAGAAGATCCTACAACTGGCTCAAGATCAAAAAGGACTATCTCCAGGGCATGACCGACAGTCTCGACCTGGTCCCTATTGGGGCCTGGTATGGCAAGGGCAAGAGAACCGGGACCTATGGCGCCTACCTCTTGGCCTGCTACGACGAAGACAACGACGAGTTTCAAACCTGTTGCAAGATCGGCACAGGCTTTAGCGACGAGCAGTTGTCAATGTTTACCGAGACCCTCAAACCCCATGTAATCAATCAACCCAGAAACATGTTTCGTGTCAATGATCAAATCAAACCCGACGTGTGGTTCTCACCCACCGCCGTGTGGGAAGTACTCGCCGCAGATCTCTCAATTTCACCCATTCACACTGCCGCATCAGGCGCAGTGGATCCAAACAAAGGTATTGCACTCCGTTTTCCAAGATTTATTAGAATTCGTGAAGATAAGAATCCAGAGGATGCCACTTCATCTGAACAAGTTGTAGATATGTATAAAAATCAAAAAATCAATAACACTGCTAATCAATCAAATAAAGATGAAGATTATTAATTTAATCTCAAACTTTAATTATATTCTATATGTAATGCATAAAAGTCGTCTATTTATTTATCTTTTATCTTATGCTGAGAAATAGTAATATCATAACACAATCGCATGTTCAAAATTTTATGCGAAAAAAAAAAGTAAAAAAAAATAAAAATTTCATTCTAAAAAAAATTTCCAAGAAATTGGAGAAAAACTTTGCGCCTGATAATATCACACATGTTATTTATTTTCAAAAACATATTTTTTTTCACATTGTTTCATAGAGATATTTATACGTATAAATAGATAGTAGTAATATAATATGGCTTCAAATCAATTTCATAGAGGTGTTAACACAAGTGGTAGTGATCACTCTACATTTTCTGCAGTTGATATAGATAGTCATCCACCAACTAGTAATCATTCACCTTTACATTTAAACAATTTGTCAACACCAGCTACATTGTCAGCATCGACAACATCAGCATCAACATTAACAAGACAATATTCAATGAATGGAGGTTCATCCACATCACCTGCTGTTAATGCTGCAACTCATCCACTCAATAAAGCACAGTTGGCTATTGCTGAGGCTATGGCTTTAAAGATGCACGAAGAAGAGAAAAGAAAAAGAGATGAAAAAAAGAGAAAGAGAGAATCTGAAGAGCAATGGTCCAAACAAATTAGAAATAAAATTGAATTAGAGAGAAAGAAACTTGATGAATTAGAAAACCACAGTATATCTTCAAATAAAGAACTTTATTCTTTGTTTAATGATCTTCAAATGATATCACATGAGTAAGTAAAATATAAAGATATGAATAGACAAATATTTACTAATAAAATTTTAATAGACATAATATATCATTCGATACACCAGAATTGGTTGTAGTTGGTATGCAATCTGATGGTAAATCATCATTTATAGAATCATTATTGGGTTTTCAATTTAATATTGTAGAAACCAACATTGGCACAAGAAGACCTTTAATCATTCAAATGATTAATAATCCACAAAAACTTGAACCCTCTTGTAGATTTAAAAAAGAAATTGATTCCTATGATAGACCAAGTAGTCAACAACAACAAACTAATAATCTTGATGATCGTTGGGAAGAACATGAAACACCAGTAAATGAATTGACTGAAGAAATTGTAAAGAGAACCAATGAAAAGACTGGTAGTTCAGGTGAAAGAGTATCAGCTGAACCAATCTTTTTGCGTGTAGAATTTGCAGGCTGTAGTAATTTGAATATCTATGATACACCAGGTTTTAGAAAAGGTGGTGATGAAAGACTCAAACACGAAATTGGTGAAATGGTAAAGAAACTTATCCAACCAAAGAATAGAATAATTGTTTGTCTTGAACAATCAAATGTAGAATGGGCCAACACAATCTCTCGTCCATTGGTTAAAAAGATTGATCAAGATTTTTCTAGAACCATTTTGATTAGTACAAAGTTTGATAATCGTGTCAAAGAACTAAGAAACAGAGAGTCTGCCCACAAGTATCTTGAAGGTGAAGGGATCGTTGCAAAAAAGAAACCATTCTTTATCTCTTTGCCACTAAAGAGAAACTTGGAGCCCCACAAATTCAAAGAGGCAATGAAAGATTGTTTCTTGGAGGACTATCGTAAACTCTTGGAGGTCAACATTGATGAAGCTCGCTTCTCTTCACAAATTGGTATATTCAAGGTTAGATCCTACATTGAAAATCTCCTACATGAAAAGTATCAACAAAACCTCTTGCCATCCATGTTATCTTTGGAATCAATTTGCAAAAAGACAGAATCTGATATTCAACGAGTGAGAAAAGAATTGGAAGAAAACAACATTGTCACACTCAAATTCAAAGTGTTGAAGTTTGTCCAAAACTTTAATAATCAGGTGGAAAGACTACTTGAAGGTAGTGTTGTTGGCGAACCTGATGAATATGGCCAAACCCTTCAACAAGAAAAGGAAAACTGTTCACTTCCTCCTTGGCCCGCTTTTAATTTTGATTTTAATATTCAAAATTCAGAATACAATCTCTACGGTGGTGCCCAGTATGAACGTTTACTCAATGAATTTGAATATGTCATCCATTCCAAAGAATTTCCAGAGACCTCAATCAATGAAGTTGCCTCTGCTATTGGTGTGAGCAAATCTCACAATTCACCAACCTTTGAAGTTGCCGCCACCAACATCTTTCAAATTAAATCTAAAAAAGTATTATTACCTTTGATGGATATCCTCTTGCAACGTTGCTCCTATATCATGAAAAGATTATTTGACATTAGCGTATCCATTCTCAAAAAGGATGACAGTGAATCCTCTCACACTGTATCTTTGTATGACCATTTCCTAACTGAACTCAAAGCCCAATATCATGGATTTGTAGAATCGATTGAAGTTGATTGTAGAAATAGACTTCGCGATGATTTTGATATGTTTACTAAAATTGTCGATTGGAACCTCCTCAATGGTCTCTCTGATATTAAACCCTACAACTATTTAAACATCACACCGGAAGAAACAAAGCAACGTGTTGTCTCTATTATGGAGGGTCCAAAAAACAATCATGATCAAGTAAACAACAACAATGATTTCACTAGTCGTAATAGATGTATTGACGACGACAGCTATCAAAAAGTCTGCATGATTGCCGGTAGATTATTCTCTGGCATTAGATTCTTTTTGTCTAAAATCATTAGAAACAAATTGAATGCTTTCTTTTTAGATCCAATTTTCCAAAAACTTGGTGGCATCATGATTGATCATTTTAGTAAACTATCGGATCAAAAGTATGAAGAAATGTTCCAATTGGGCATCAAGGAATTGGAATCACTGCTCTCTAGATTAGAGGCTCAATTGATTGATTGTCAAAAGAATAGAGATAAGTTTAAAGAAGTCTATAATAGAATGAAGCAACAAAATCAACAACAACAATCAAGCTCTTCCCCTGTAAATGTTTCTTCATCGCCATCTTTTGATAGTGCGCAAAGCAGTAAAAAGCAAGCATTTGATCAACATCATAATTCCCCTCTTAAATCTACTTTTACAACAAATATCTCTGAATCTGATGATTATCTCTTTAATTAAATCCAAACTTGACATTATTGTCAATATCTTTAGTTTACCTATTTGTAGGTGTGTATTTTTTGACTTTACCACCTTCCTACTATTCAATAAATAAAATTGTAAATTATTTGTTTTTTTTTTTCATGACACTTCGGATTGTGGTTGATAATTTTTTGTATTTTTTACCCCCTATTTGTCATAATTTGGCATATGACTTTTCATTGTTTTGAGATATGAAAATAGTTACCCCTTTTTTACACAATAGCATATATGTATTTATTTAATTTTTTTGTATTTTCATTTCAATTGATTTAAATCTGTTCTATTTATTATCATAATAACAGTATTACAATTTATTGATAGGTAATAGGTTATAGATAAAATTAGTAAATAATTTAAATCATCCTATTTCAATTCAGATTTCATAATTTGTTTTTATTCACTCACTCACTCATTTATATATTATAAATCTATGATCAATATATAATTAATAGTAATATCTTTCATCGCACAGTAATAATAGTAAAAAATAATGTATAGTTTCAAAAAATCCTATTTTTGGATTCTAATTCTTACTCTAAGTTTAAATTCATATTTTTTAAATGGATTGGAATTAAGAGTATTGGGAAGACCTAAACAAACGGAACCCGTTGCCACCAACAGTGATATACCATTCACAGCAATCAGTTATGAATTTGAAGTCAATTATAATCAATATTTTTCATTTTGTATAAAACAAGATTCAACTTTTGAAAATGAAGACATTGTGGTTTTGATAGAATCCAACACTGAAGATGGCGAACCCCAACAATACAAAATAGAGTCAGAGAGTGCCAATTACACTCAAGTAGATACCACCCCCATGAGTTATAAATTCTGTTCCATTCTTCCCGATGGCAAGGTATTTTTCACTATTTCCAACAAAATCTCTCGACCATCGATCAAGCTAATCATCACCAGTCAACACTCTGGTCCTGGAGAATGCAACCAATATGTACAAGCACTCAATGATGAACATTTACTTGATGACTACAGCTTTGGTTCCAATGATTTTACCGCCAATGTTAATCCTGCCGATATACCAAATGACGTACCAGACAAGGATGATGTTCCAATTGTAGTAGATAGTAAAAGTACAGATAATGATGAAGAATCTAAAGAAAGTGAATCCGCCTCCAGTGGCAGCGAACCCAAACACTCTCCAAAAAAACCCAAATCCAAATCCACACCCGCTAGCTCGAGCACCAATGAAGATCCAAAAGATGCTAAAAACGGTGGTATGACTGCCGGTAACTTTGACACCGACGGCAGTGCTTCAGCCAACAAAACCTCGAGCTCAAGTGACGCAACCCACTCTCACATGTATAATCTCGCATATATCTTTGCAACAATTTTCGCTCTTTTGGTAATAATGTAAAAAATGAAAAAAAAAAATAGAAAAAAAACAAATAAATAAAAATAAACAAAATGTTGAAATTTCAAGACATATTGTGAATTGAGCATTGCCATTTTATCACATATCTTTTTTTTTTTATAACACACCACACACACCCACACATTACACTGACACGATTCACAGGTGACATTTAAATTCAACAACAGAGCACAGTCCATGGATAGTCTACAGAATATCAGAGACAAGGTGATTGAACTTCATCATGAGAATGACGAGGATGATCATCCGTTGCCCATCATTCATCAGATGAAAAAGAGTTCATCCGATAGCAACATCGTATTGACTAATCAACAACACGAAAATAGAAAAACCACTACTAAAACAAGACAAAACAACACGGGTACTACAGCGTCACCCTCACTACAACAGTCGGCCTCACTATCATTTATCAAGCCATTTACCAATGCAACGAGTGAGTTTTTCAAGAAAACTACAACTAGTAATAACACTCATACAACAACACCACCACCAACAACAAATACAACACCAACTACTAATCCAGCTACGAGCGGTACTACATATAAATCCTCACCTTCTAAAAACAATAATAATAATAACAATAGTAACAATGTAGAAGATAAATTTCAATCATTAATAGACGAACCATCATTACCATCCTCTCCACCACCTTTAAGCTTATCTTTGGATGACGACAATGATAATAATGTAAGAATAGATAAACATGAAATCATTGCAACTATTTCTAAATCGAGCAATAATACACCAACACGCTCAATGGATGATCGAGATGTTATGAATACAACAACAACAACTACTACAGCTACTAGTAATAACAATACTATTACACCTACTATTGAAACTCAACCCTATCTAAACTTAGAAGATAATGAAAAATCATCATCAAAAATACAAGAGCATAAAAAGAATTTAATAGATTTACATAATAATAAACCTCATTTTGATAAAAGTCTATCCGAAAAAAGTAATTATTGTCATCATAATCATCATTATATTAGCTATATATTAATTTAATATTTTTATCTTGTACAGGGAATAGTTTTATTAGAAAAGTAGTTTATAAAGTATTAATGACTTTAAAACAAGCAACCTCTGAAGATTTATTAACTTCACAGAAAGATAGAATTATTTCAGAAACATTTACTGATATTTCAACTGAATTAGATGACCCTGTATATGAATATTTAACAAATAGTAATAATAATAATAATAATAATAATAATAATAATAATAATAATAATAATAATAATAATAATAATAATAATAATAATAATAATAATAATAATAATAATAATAAGAAGTAAAAGTA
>AJWJ01000217.1:0-36671 GCA_000277445.1 Polysphondylium violaceum
CTGCTCAAATCCCTTACTTTGTAGTGGCCTAAAAAAAGAGTTAGGTTTTTTTTTTTTTTTTTATTATATACTATCTATTTATTAAACAAATAAACTTTTATTCTTAAATTATAACTTTTCTTTAATAGTATTACTTCACCATTCATAAAAATATTCTTTGGATGTCTTAATCATTTTTATTAGGTTTACCTTTATTTTTATTTAATTTTTAAAAACCAAATAGTTTTGGATTGTAGTCATAGACACCAGGCAAAAGCTTAAAGTAATCAGATTCAAAGCCATTTCTTTCATGACTATTTGAAAACATATTCTGGTTGTCATGTGGATCATAGGGTATTTCATCTATTGGAATTATTGGTTGATTGGGAAATGATTTCAGGAGACTCTTACCTTTGGGTACAATATGAAGGCAATCGACATGCATTTCATTGATAGTATTACTATTAAAATTAAATAAACTACATTTAACACTCATTGTGTTCATTGTGTTGGTGGTTGGTGCAGTTTTTGATCTTTTCTTTTTTGTGGTTGATGTAGTTGATGTAGTTGATGTTGTTTTTGAGTCAAGAGCAATAGTGTTGTTGTTGTTTACAGAATCTAGTATTTCTTTTGGTAGAGTGATACTATTCGTTTTATAAATACACCATTTTTTTAGATTGAGCTTTCCAGTATCTTTATCTAATATACCTTTTGTAAATGTATATACTTTATCATTGAGTAATACAGTGCAATTAAACATGATTGGCTTTGAATTTGTGTCTAGTTTAATTCTCCAATATATATCATAGTCTGCAATGGGTACATTCTTTATATTCTTTTCGCCCATCTCTAACCACCAAACATATTGAAGATAAAGATACTCTTTAAATACACATTGATTATCTATTTGATTGTTAAAGTAATCACGATTGGCAATTGCACTAAACTTAATTGCTGGAAAACATATATCTATATCATGTGGATAAAAAGTGGGTGTTTTATACTTTTAGTAGGAATCCTTTAACAACAACAAAACATATAATTACAATTATTTTTCCAAAAAGAATATCTTGATATTGAATTTACACGTGCCTTGAGTTTACATAGATTAACATCGACGAACGGAATTAAAGAATCTGACAAACTACATAACTTGGTCATTTTATCTCTAATAGTCTTACATGTCTATACATTTAAATATATATGTAACGATGTTAATAGCTGTATTAAATACTATGACTAATACATACCATAGACAATCTAACACACTCAGCACCTGTACAGTTATCTATAATTATTTTTAAAATAGTATTGGGGACATTGTTTAAATAATTGATATCATCTGTCTTTGGTAAATCATCTCTTTGTGTTAGTTCTGTTTCTTTTGGGGATGATCTGAAAGCTTTCATGAGGAGATTTAGACTATAATTATACATAGGGTGGTGTATAAAAAAAAATGAATAACTAATGATTTTTGTTTTTTTTTGAGAATTTAAAAAATTCTTTGAACAAACAAAAAAAATTTTTCAAGATTTTAAAAATTAAAAAAAAATTTTCATTAATTATTCAAATTTAACAATTTAGTTCTACAATGGACCTATCAGACCTAAAAAAAAGATTAAAAGTGGGATGAAATTGATTATTTAAACAATGTATCCCTTTTCATTTTGAAAACAATGGTTGATCTTTGCACAGGGACTGACGGTATTCGAATATCGATGGTATGAATGGTTTAACCTGTGACTTTGCTTATTAACATTTTTAATCGTACATAAATACACCAATGTCGTTAGCCAAGTAAATATATCAGAGACAAATTTGTACCCATTGCAGACTATGATATATATTGGAATTAAACTAGACAGATGTTCAAAAGAAATCATGTTTAATTGCACTGTATTACTCAATGATAAAGTATATACATTTACAAAAGGTATATTAAATAATGACACAGTCAACCGTAATTTAAAAAAATGGTGTATTTATAAAACAAATAGTATCACTCTACCACAAGAAATACTAGATTCTGTAAACAACAACAATACAATGACTCTAGATTCTAAAACCACCAAAACAATGAGTGTTAAATGCAGTTTCTTTAATTTTAACGGTTCTAATATCAATCAACTCTTTGTCGATGCCTTCATATTGAATTCCAATAGATGAAATACCCTATGATCCACATGACAACGGAATACGTTTTCAAATAGTCATGAAAGAAATGGTATTGAATATGATTACTATAAAGTTTTACCTGGTGTCTATGATTTTGATAAACATTTTGGTTTTAACAATTATTAATAAATCTAAATCACTCAAACTTTTGGATAAAAAAATAAATAAATGATAAAAAAAAGGATTTATTTCTTGAATTAAAAGTAGGAAAATCAATCTTTTTAAAGGTGTCTTTACAGATGATTAGTAGTTCTTATACTACACATTGTAAAAACTAGTATTGTTATTATTGTTATTATTATTATTATTATTATTTTAAATTGGGAGTTAGTACTTATTGAAGAGATTGAAATTGGGTGTATGTACAAGAAATGATTATATAGATTGGTATTGTTATTGTTGACTGATAAATGTATAGTTATTATTATTTGATCCTTTTTGATCAAGTTTTTTCTTTTTTTTTTTTTTTTTTTTTTTTTCGGATTGGATTGATTGGAAAGTGAGATTTATATATTATAGTTATTATTGATTATTATTGTTAATTATTAAAAATTAACAGAACCAACATTTGAAGATAAAGCACGTTTTTTAGAGTATCTAGTTGAGACACCTGGTGGACTGTCTTGAAGAGCACAATAACCTTTCCAAGAGTCGTATGATCCTTTATCAAGTTCTTTTTGTAAATTGGTAATGGTACCTTCGAGTTGGGTGACTTTTTGTGAGAGTCTGTCGTTTTCAGATAATGTTTCGATAAGAGTGGATTTCATTCTTTCGACGTCACTATCGTTTTCGATTCTAATCTTTTCCATAATTCTAATTTTATCCTTTAACATTTCAAGTTCTTTTTCCATTTGTTTCTTTTTTAATTTAGTCTATATAGTGATGGTGATGAGTATTAATACAATGGTGTAAATGTGGATAATATGATCTATATATACATACTGGTTTGGTTGGAGTAAAGAAAGATTTAGCAGCAGAAACCACTGGAGATGGTTGGCTTTGAGTTAAGGTCATCATGTTTGTTGGAGTACTGTTGTTTGAAGAGTTGGAACCAATCTTTGTTGGGGTATGAGCAATGGTGTATCTAGATGATTTTGGACTCTGTGGTGTACAGCCAATTTGTTGGTTTTGTTGTTGTTTGTGGTTTTGATAACCAGTGGCAATAATATTAATAATTGGATGTTGTTGAGAGTACATTTAAATTAAGAGGTAGAGAAGAAGAATAAGAAGAAGAAGAGAGTACTTGAGGAATAGGAAGAGTAGAAAAAAAATAGATAAATCTAAAAGAGAGTTTAAAGATAGATAAATATATGAATAAATAGAGTAGAAGGGAAGGAGAAAAGAAATATAGAAATAGAAATAGAGTAGAAGGAATGAAATAGAATAGACAAGAGAAGAGATAGATATATTTATAAAAAGAAAGAAATAGAGTGAATGAATAATAATAATAATAATAAAATAATTAATAATAATCACTTACAAGAGAAGTGTTGTCGAGAATATTGAATTGATTGTTGTTGTTGTTAGAAGTGGAATTGGAGTTGGTTTTTAAAGGAGTGGATTTAGCAGGAGTATTTGGAGATGATGATAATTGACGACTGCTACTAGTTGGTGACAATGATGATGAGGTAAATTTTACAGATGCTTTGGGTGTTTTGGGTGGTGAGTTGTTGGTGATATCAAAAAGTGTGGCATCAACGTTTTTAACCAATGCAGAGGTAGTCTTACGATGAGATGCTTTAGCACTAGCTATTTTTTTACTTTTCTAATAATGATTTGTTATTTATTGGGGAGTGTGATATGATTAGTATGATATAATTAGTATACAGTGTGAGTGCGTGTGGTAGTTGTGGTTGTGGTGGTGTGAATGGGAAGGGAAGGGAATGGGGGGTGGGATAGCTATATTTGATAAATTTAAAATTTAAAAACTATATTTGATGAATGATTGAATCTAGAGATCTGATTTGATGATGTGGCTAATCCAATGTATGGTTTGGCTTTGAATGGTATGGGGTGGGTGTATGGTGTGGTAGGATAAATACCCGAAAATATGAATAATCAAGGATATGTTATATAAAATAAATAAAATTATATATAAAAGAATAAATAGAAAGGAGGAATAATAATAAATAATAAATATGTGTTGAGTGATTAGGATGTTGATGATGTATTATCAAGAATAATTAAAAATAAAGGAGATTGAATTGAATTTGTTGTCATTTGGTTTAGTGAATAGGAAAAAAATAAAATAAAAATATTTAAATTATTATATTTTTATTAAAGTGGTAATGTGTGTGATTGTATTATGTGTTAAATATGTCTATCAATCTGTATATTTATGTATGATTGATCCCATTACTATTTAGGTGCGCGAATAAATTACATAAAAAAAATAGTAATCATACAACCCACACACACATCAAAAGATAGTTTTTTTTTTTTTCCTTTTATACAAAACGAATGAAGGATATTATCTACCCCCACAACAAATAAATTCAAACACATATAAAAAATATAAAGATATTCACTTAATAATATAAAATAATAAAAAAATATCTTTTTTTTTAGAGGTGTGGACGAAAGATGGATGATATGGGTTTTTTGGGTTATTTTATATTGTTGTATATAAAAAAGTATAGATACTATTATTGTGAATGAATGTAATGTCAGATGGGGGAGGTGTGGGGACTATTAAAATAAATTTAAAGTCAATCAATTTTAATCAGTCTAGCATATATAAAGCAAGCACACAACATAGATACGTGATTGAATGATATATATCGATCGGGTATAAAGATATATAAAGAGTAAAAACTAGATTGTTTATACAAAAAGTATAGACACAGAGATAGAGATAAAAATAATGTGTAGCTTGTAACACATGTTATCAAATGTAGAATGAAATTAATCACATTCTCTATCTAGATATTATAAAGAGTAGTGTGCACGACTATAGGGGCATAGGATTATTGTTGTTACTGTTATTATAATTATTAAAAAACATACTTCATAGTTTTCTTGATCATAAGAAATTGATTCCATGTAAATTTTATTTGACATTTTGTTGTTGGTTGGTTGTTAAATTATTATATATATGTACAAAGTTATAAAAATGTTTAATTAGTCTATTAAATGAACTATAAAATGAAATGAAAAAAGTGTTTTGTTGTGAGGTGAGAGAAAAAAGTTTTGGAATTTTTTTGACAGTTTGGCGCGAAACTATTGAATTGTAGTGGCTGAATGTACAAATTAATAGAAAACAACTCGATTACAATAATTCCTATTCCTAACTGTTTTATTTTTTAAAAAAAATCTCAATCACCTTCAAAACCGTTAGGAAATTTCAAAAAAGTGGCGCAAATTTTGAATGTAAAATTTTTTCAAATTTTTCAAAAAAAAGAGAGGCAATTTTGAGTGTGGGGCGTGATCTAATTTGAAAGAGAGTGGTGGGTGAGGCGTGTTTGATTAAAAGAGATATATAGATAGATAGATATCTATAGAGTGAGTATAAGAATGACATCGAATAGTTTTGTATTGCTAAATGATAAAGCATGTGGGAGTGATATAAAGATGTATAGTTGTTGTACAACTATGGATCTCCTGGCAATGGTCAGCAAAGATGATCATATCATAGTGATGAGATTCATCACTTGGCAAAAACTATTGACCATTTATAAACCAAGCACACACAATGGGATCTCGATTTCATCGATAGAATGGAGTCCATCGGGAAAGATGTTGGCAGTGGGATATGATGATGGTTCTGTTTCTATTTATAATATAGAGAATTCAAAACTATTAAATTCATTCCCTGTATCGAAAAATAGTGATGATACTACAAGCAGTACACCATCGTCACCTATACATAAAATGATTTGGGTTAAAGAGAATAGTAGTTTAGTGTCAACGGGTGGTACATCTGTTATAGATAGATTCAAGAATCAGCTATCATTATTTCCTCCCTTACATTCTTATTTTATAGATAATAATTCATCAAAGTATGTGTATAGAATCAATACATATTCACATATATATTAATATTAATATTTAGGGATGAAGAATCAAACTCATTAAGAGTGGATATATATGATGGAGGATTTGATATTCTTATTTGTTGTGATACCAAAGGTATTATTAGTTTTTTTTCACTGGGTCTATTAAGATTGGCAACATTTAATTATTTTGATTATTTAAAAAAGACCTATTCAAATCAACACTTTTTATTAAAATCTTCAAATGTAATTATTACATAGATACAGTATTAAATATAATATTTATTAATTTAAATTTAAAGAGTATTAAAATTTTAGATCTATCAATAACAGATTCATTTAAAAAGTTGACAATCATAGGTGAAACTGATAATGGACTTTATTTTACCTCAACTATTGATACATCTGTTTTATTAAAAAAGAGAAACGAAATTCATGAAATGACATTACAATATTATTTAATGAATATTTTATTCAAAGCAATGCAGATACATATGGATACAATTTTAGAAAAATGGAAAGAAGCCACTTCATTTATGACTACAAAATGTAATGAGTTTGAAAAGATTTTACAAGATTATGGTTTTTCATCATCAATAGAACAAGAGTTTATTGATTTATTAATGTCTGGTGTACCATCTCCACCATTAAATCAATTTATTTGTAATAATTTGGTAAACTATCATAAATTGAAATTTATAATTATTTGCATATCACTAATTTATATTTATGATTAGAATAATATTAAAAAGCTTAGACAAATTGAAACTGGTTGTTTGGAAAATAGACAAAATATGGTCAAATTTATAATACCTATATTTTTAAATATATTTGCAAGTGTTTCAAAATTATCAACAGATTCAAAGTTGTTTGATAGATTTAATGAATTATTGGATCAAGATCAAATTGAATCAATTTTAAATTACTCTGGATCATTTGGTTCAAAACTTTCAAATATTGAATTGCTTTTTGGTAATATGTCGAGTGTATATAGTTCCTTTTTCTCATGGATATATAAAGGTAATTTATTTTTATTGATCACCCTATAAATTAAAAAAATACTAACAACACTTTAGTGCAATGTAGTTTAAATGAAATTGAAATTGATAAAAAATTATATTTACCATTTAATGAATTATCCATTATGGCTTTATTAAAAAAAGGATTAAAAAATGATATTATACTCTCACCTCCAACAGCTGTACCAACATTGAGTTCATCTGGCAGTTTTATCAAAAATTCTAGTAATCACAGTTTTCTATCATCAAGTAATAACTTGAATAATAGTAGTAATATTAAAAAAGAAAATCCATTAGAAAAAGGTAATTTATTCTAGTTTTTTGTCCTTTTTTTTATTTCATACTAATTATTATATATAATGATAATATAGAAATGCAATATCCACAATTAAATGGAAACTTTTTAGATTTATATAAAGAGTTTCAAAACAAATGTACCTCTATTTTTGATTTGGCTAAAAAGAATATACCAACATTATTTAAAGGAATTAGTTTTACACCACTTTGTTTATATAACAAAAATGATCCATCAGCTATACCTAGATTTACTTGTTCAATTATATCTTTTTCAAATGTAAATATTTAAATATTAGCATTAATATTATCTCGAGTTTATTAACAAGATTTAAAATTTAATAGGATTTAGTTTATCTATCTTTTAATACCACTTTATCAAGTACAAATAAATTATTTATTGCAAGCAATGATTCAAATAATATATGGAGTTTTGGATGTTATCAATTGGCAGAGAATCATCAAGTTACAGATTTAAAATATTTTGATCAAGAAAGTTTAATTAGCATTACCTCTCTTGAATGTCCCACCAAAGAAAAAACTAATCCAACAACAACTAAAAAACCAATCAAATATAATACTTTTATGAAACAATTTCAATATTTTGAAAAAGAATTGGTTCCATTAGATATCGGTATCCCTCCAAGTACAATTCTATTAGATTTACTTGATGTAGGTAATCACCCAATAATTATTTTATTTTATTAATACTAATATTTACGACTACCTCTTTACAGGCGATATTATTTTGTGATGAAGAAGATTCATTTAAATCTAGAGAAATACTAAGTAAATCCACAACATATCCAATCAATATGGTATTATCAACCCAAAGAAAAGTATCATCGATTCTAATCGGAAAGAGAAGAATGATGGTTTATGATTTAACTGAAGATGAAGAAGAAGAAGAAGAAATTCAAGAGGATGGACAAGAAGAAGAAGATCAAGAATAATATATAATATAAAGTTAAAATAGTTTTATTATACAAAAATAGTGTGTATTATATACATGTTGTAGTAGATGTGAAGTACATCTAATTTGATGCAGAAGAGGCAGATGATGGATAATAATTTGGAATCGATTCATAATAGTGATTTAAATAACTCCAAAGTTTTTCGACGTCTTGAGCAGGGGATTCCGTGTTTGAGTTGGAAATAAACTTGTCGACAGGATGACGATCTTGAAAGAAGAGGGCTGAAAAGTTGTCCTCGACAGTTGGTGAAATGGCCAACCAAACAATGGTGTCACTGCCCTCTTGAGGTGTTCTTTGGATTCTCTTAGTGAGACGATTAAAGGTGGGCATTGCAGACTCGAGTTGTGGTGTGTTTACCCAACCTGGATGCATAGAGAAAAAGTTTGTAGTTGGATACTTTTGTGCAAACAGCTCTGTGAGATAGACAGATGCTCTCTTTGTTTGTGCATAGGCTTGCATGCCATCCCATTTTTTGCCCTCTGTAACGACACGTTTGAATTCAAAATCTGTAGACATCTTTTGAGTTAGCATACCGCCAGATGAGACGATAATTACACGTTGTTTCATATCGAGTGGTCTTTGTTCGGGTTTCTGGTTGTCGAGTAACAACTTTGTCAAAAGAAAAGGTGCCAATAGATTTGTGGCAAATGTTTTTTCAATGCCTTCGCTTGTTTCCTCTCTCTCATTATTCATAATACCTGCATTATGAATCAATACATCTGCAGTTTGACCAGACTCCAACCATTGTTGACTAAATATTTTCACATCTCTAATCAATGAAAGATCACAGATATGAAGAAATACATTTTCATTATTACTCTCTAGTTTAATTTCGTTTAAAGCCTTTTCACCTTTTTCTCTGTTTCTACAGACTAAATGTACTCTGCCTCCTCTTTCTTTTTATTGTGGTATTTATTATTTTAGTATTTACTTTATATATCTCAAAGTCATAAATACATACTTGAAATTTCCATAGCGGCAGAATACCCGATACCTGAATTTGAACCAGTGATAAGATAATTTCTGTGTGATATATCTACTTGCAAATCATTTGGATTGAATTGAGATTCTGCTTTCTTGAAACCACCGCTTGTATAATGAGAACACCCATTATAGAACCATTTAAGTGCAGTAAACATGTTGAGATTATCTTGTATTATAAATTATTATTATATTTTATATACTATGTATGTATTCTGAACAAACAAATACAATATTGTAGTAGCTATGATTAAATTAATTTATAAATAAATAAGTATGCAATTTTCTATTTATATTTGTGTTTTAATTAATTATGAATTAAAAACAAAGGTTGTGAGAGTTATAATGTTGATGTTATATAGTTGCTTGAAACAGTGTTGATGTTGTTGTCATGAAATTATTTATGTGGATTATAGATTCCAACATTTGTGTCAATAAATCAATATTTTCCAAATGGAAAATCTTTTATCTAAAACAATGCAAATCGATGATGAAATCAAATTTAAAAAAAAATTTAAATTTTTAATTTTTTTAAATTATTTTTGGATTTCCTATTTGTTGGCATCAACACACACACGCAAACCATAAAGAAACCACAGATATTCTTTTTTCGTAAACGAATATAAATATATGGAAATTAGATCAAAGGGTTTGCTGTGCGGATAAGATATAAAGATAAAGAGTTATATGCAAACGCGATGATGAAATCTATCTATACCTCTCCAATAGGGTAAATGCCTGTTTGCTTGTTAAACCAAGATGAGATAAAAGGGTACTTGTACTTGTGCATGTTATGTGTTGTGTGTATATTAAATAATTTAAGGGGGATTGTTTTATTTGTTTTCTTTTTTTAAAATATGCAAAGCACGCTTAGGCTTGAACAGAGTGTAAAAGCTCGGCGGTTTCTTGCCAGAGAGCAGAGGCTTGTTTGTAGAAAGCAAGTTGTTGAAGAGTGTATTCACGGAGTTGAGCAACCAATTGTTGATTCATGTCTTGATTTAATTGTTCCATAACTTGATTGAATTCTTGGTTAACGGCGTCATATTCGACCTTGATATCGGCACATTCTTGTTCAATACCCTTGACTTTAAGTGAGTTGGCGTCGTTCTTCTTTTTAGCTTCGGATAATCTTTCGAGGGCGGTATCGTATCTCAATCTAACGGCGTCTTGTTTGTGTTTGGCGTCTCTAGCTTTCTTGATTTCAGTGTCTTGGAATTTACCAATAGGTGTAATCAATGATTGAACTGAATTTACATTGCAAGTTTGTCTAGCTTGTTCGACAGCTTTCATTTGAATACCAACTTGTTTTAATACTTCACCGACATTGGTATCAGTTAAAAATCCTGATCCAAAATGACTCAAAGCGTCGGCAAATTGTGTACCTTGACCAACACATTCTATTGTTATTGTGCACAACAATCATATTAATAATCTGTCTGTGTGATATCTTGTTTGAAAATCAAACAAACAAACACTTACTTTCAATTTCTTGAGCATGGACTTTACCAACAGTGTACATATTTTGATATTCAGTTTTGATGACTCTTAATTTTTCTTTGGTTTCTTTGGTGGCATCATTGTCTGCATGAGATTCGGATTTACCCATCTTCTCCATAGCATTTTGCTTGACAACATCCATTTTCTTCATAAAGTTTTTCATTTTTTAATAGTATATATGTGGTGTAAGATATTATAGTGAATATAATAAATTAAGTATATAGTTTGTATATGTATATGATATAAATAAAAGGGGGGTTGATTAGTTGAAATAATATAATGAACACCTCCTCAATGACAATATTAAATTTTCCCCCACAACCACCACCAACGCACATCAAAAAAATTTCAAAAAATATTAAAAAAAAATTCAAAAAAAATCAAATTTGATTTCTTTTCACCATAAACAATACATATTATGTTTATCAGAAAATCAGACCTTACATCCCAATAATAATGGGCACGAAAAAGAAGAAGAAAAAAAAAAAAAAACTAATCAAAACCAAATTTGGACATTGGTGGGCAAACACAACTAATCAACATGTGACGACGTGAGAGCGTAGTTTATTTGTCTTTGACAGTAGGAGTATTGTTGTCACTAGTATCTGTATCAGTATCACTATCTTCGTCCAATGGTTTTCTTGGTCGAACTAGATATCTAAAGAATTCGGGTAAAATATAAGATGTTTGACGATGAAATAGAAATGGAATAGCAGCCTTTAAGAGTGATAGGTTTGGATCCAATTGTTTACCTAAACCTTCCAATACTATTGTACCCATGACAAGTGTTGCAAAATTACTTTCAATCTTGACGTGATACTCTCTAACCAATCCCAACACTTCACTCATTAAATGACCCACATGAATATCGCTAATCTTTTTACCTTGAATTTCACCAAACACTTTACCTAATCTTTCCTTGAACTCATCTTGATAGATAGTTAGTGTCTATGTATGATTATATATCTTTATATCTATAATACAAACAAATTTGTTCTTCAGTACATTGAGCTTCTCTTGCATATCTAATAATTAGTTCTGCGCCTGCTTTACCATCACCTTTGACTACCTCTGTAAATAGTTCAATGAAATGAGATTTATCTTGTGGGCCCAGTTGGGTAACGAGACCAACGTCTAAAAAGATGAGTTTGGGCAATTCCTTTTTCGATTGTTTAAAGTTGCGAGTGTAAAAGGGAATCAGACGAGACTCCTTTTCCTGTAATCTATCTCGTCTATCGATTTCGTTGAGTATGGATTTTGATATATTGCTAAAGTCGACGACATTTTGTTTGGATCGCACGAGGACGTTGCCTGGATGCAAATCGGCGTGTATAAAGTTATCGACAAGCATCATCTGCATGTATGCGTCCAAGCCGATACGGGCCAACACGGGGTTGTATGCGTTGTTGGATTTGATGTACTCCATGATGGGCTGGCCAGGCTCAAATGTCTCGACAATGACCTCTTTGGAGACGAGTGGATAGATGGGACAGGGGAACACCACCTCTTTGTTGGCGGCAAAGTTGTCGATAAACTTGGACAAGTGCTTGGCCTCCTTGTCCAGGTGCACCTGGTTCATCATCGACTTGCCAAACTCGAGCACCGATTCGGGCAAACTGAGCCACTTCATGTCGGGTATCATGCTAAATGCCCACACCACCGAGTAGATGATGGCAAAGTCGTTCTTTATGTACTCAAACACGTGTGGATGCAACACCTTGACAACCACCACCTGTCCATCCCGCGTTACAGCCTTGTGCACCTGCGCCACCGAGCCAGAGGCCATGGGGTTTTGTTCAAAGTATAAAAAGAGATCTTGAATGGGTGCGTTAAAGTTCTTTTCAATCGTGTCTCGAGTGAATTCGTATGAATGTGAGGGACATTGGCTGTGGAGCTGTGAAAACTTTTCACACAACATCTCGGGAAATAGATCGGGTCTCGTACTGATCCATTGACCAAACTTTATCCAACATGTGCCACTGGCCTGTATGGTTTCCAATAGCAGCTTCCACCATTGTTCATCGAAACCCGGCAACAACAGCAATGGTGTCGTTGCCATCAATGGTATAAATAATATACCCAGTCGAATTAATCTAGCTGTAATTGTATAAAAGTTCAACTCTTCCTCTGGATTACCTGTTATTTCTCTAATTGCGTCTAAAGGATATAATAATTTAATTGTATAATCTTGTTGTTCTTGTTCTTGTTCTTGTCCAATGATACTTGATTTCTTATTATCATTATCATTATCATTTGATGAAATATATTTACTCTGTTCGTATAAATAAATAGACGATGCGCTAAACATCATTATCTTATTATGATTGTTGCTATTCGTTTCATAACTATATTTATATTTATATTTATATTGATTTTCGTCTCTATTATTGTTATTCTTATTCTTACTACTATTACCACTATTCCTACTATCACTATATTCTTTATAACCTATATTTCCAAAACTACTATTTATACAATTATTTTTCAAGGTATTTATATTTGGAGGTTTATATCTTAAACTATTCTTCATATACAAAAGGCATCTATCGTCATTGTAATTATCTTTTGATTAGTATTTGTGTCTCATGATGATGATTATGATGCATTGTGAATCTACATTTGCATTTGATAAATAAATACTTTGTAAACCTTTGTGTTGAAAACATAGTATTACTTATACGTATCTATGTATCTCTATCTATATATGTCTATTTCTACAAACAGAATGAACAAAAAAAATCAAAAACAGAGATATACCCAATTTATATTACTCTGAAAAAAAAGAAAAAAATTTAAAAAAAAATAAAATGAAAATGCTCATGATGATGTTGACAAGATAAGTGAGGAGATATGAACAATATAATATAATTTGTATATGTCTAAATTCAATGAATGTCAACATAAATATCATTCTGATGTATTGTTATAATAACAATAATACTACGATTGTATTATTGTTTACATGTCAGCTGTAGTATCAGCTGTTGATTCTTTATTTTCAACTGTTGTTGTAGTTGTAGTTGTAGATGATGTTTCTTTGTCTTCTTCTTCTTTAGATGCTGTGGTTGTTGTATCCATTGGTGTATCTTGTAAAGAAGTAGTGGTTGTTGATGGTGATGGTAAAGCAGTGTTTTTCAAACATATACTAATAAATTCATAATTAAAGTTCAAGTCCTGTAATGTTTTACTATCGAGGTCTGTTTTCTTTGTTGCTGATGAATTTATTGATCCTATGTATCTATGATTATAAAGTCCCTTTTCATTAGGCCCTATAAATCGAATTTCAAACACTATATCCTTTTTTCTAGATGTTTCATTATTCTCTTTAAGCAATGTAACTATATCTCTAAGCGTTGAATGTTTCCTATTATTGCCACCATCATCATCATCATCATCATCATCATAATAATAATCTCATTAGTACTACACACCTAGTTGATTCACATCTATAGTCATCTTACCATACATGCAAGTTTGCTTCACCCTCAGGCACCTCTGAATTTGAAATAAAAGAACTTGTGTCATGAAAAGATCCTTCTTTCATAAACACTCTCAATAAGAGTGGACATGGTTTACTGTTGTATGATATCATTGCTTTGTACAATGCAAATCAACAACAATTTAAATTTTTTATTTAATAAATATTATTTTTTTTTTTTCTTGACAAGTTTGAGAAATTCAGAAAAGAATTGTACTTATGCGATACTAGGCAACCTTCTTATATATCGACTCAACACTGTTTAACTATACAAAAGCGGTGAGGGATGTGGGTTCAAAATAGATACTTTTTTATTTTTAAAAAAACCCATAAAATAAAAAATCAACATTTTTGCTCGTTCCACAAATTCCTTAACCAAAAAATCGATATTTTCCAATCTATTAATAATAATAATAATAAACACCCATAATTCCTTAAAAATAGCATTAAAAATCTTGAACACATCATACCATGGTATGAAAATAGAGTTTAAAATTCAGGCCTTATGGGAAGGAGTTATAGTTCGATATATAAAGCCTACAACATGGGAAGAATGAAAAAACAAAATTATTGTTATTTAAATAATAGATATTTATTTTTTATACATATTCAAATACATACTCAATGTCTGATATTCAAAATATTTCATCAAGAAGATATACAATTAAACCAAGAAAAGAAAATGGTAAAAAGAATGTAGTTATCGTTGGAGGTGGTTATGGTGGATTTGCAGCCGCCAAACAATTGGATAAAGACTATAATGTAACTTTGATTGAAAGAAAGAAAGCTTTTTATCACAATATTGCCGCTGTTAGAGTACCTTTGGACCATACACTTGTTGAAAGGGCTTTTATTTCCTATGACAATTTATTAAAGAATGGTTATGTGTTGCATGCTAATGTAAGAGAAATATCTTCCACATTGGTTACATTGGATGATGATCAAACTATTGCTTTTGACTATTTAATCATTGCCACTGGTACAAATAATATTACTCCATTCAAGTATTGTGTCGATGTAGATGACAATGTACCCTCCTATTTCAAATCAATGAGTGACTCAATCAAACAAGCTTCCTCTATCCTCATCGTTGGTGGTGGTGCCGTGGGTGTTGAATTTGCTGGTGAAATTAGAGACAAATACAAGGAAAAAAAAATTACCATCTTGAATGCCTCTCAACATTTGATAAATGATAAATTGACTAGTAAATTTTATAAACGTTTAGACACATTGCTGGAAAAGAACAAGATTCAAGTCATAGTCAACGATAGATTGACTGCTCCAGACAGCATCAATGTTTCCATTCGATCTGGAACTCTCCAAACTTATAATGTTGAAAGAAAGGTTTACATAACCGAAAAGGGTGTTGAAATTGAATCTGATCTAATATTTTATTGTATTGGTAACACTGTCAACAACCAAACACTCACCACTCATTTCTCCAATGTCATTGATCAACAAGGTAGAATCAAAGTCAACAAATCACTTCAAGTTGAAGGCTATTCAAATATCTTTGCCATTGGTGATGTAAATAATGTTCCAGAGCTCAAAACTTCCTTCAATGCAGGATTCCACGCCTCTGTTGTTGCAAAAAATATTCCTTTAATTGAAAAATCCAATGATTTCAAGACACCTAAACTTAATGAGCACAATGTAGCAGCTCAAGCTATGATTGGTATTTCATTTGGAAAATCAGATGGACTCCTTCAAATGCCAAATGGTTGGGTATTTGGTGCTTTCTTGATGAAAATGCTCAAATCAAAAGATTTATTCCTCTCTCGTTTTAACAACAAAGAATTTAATTCACCTAAACCTTTTTTCAAATTATAATTATAACAATAAATCACATTTTATTTCTTATTTACTTGGTTTTTCTATTTAATTAAATATTGTTTCTTGTCAACATTTTACTTAAGAAGTATCCATTTTTGGTGGCACACCAGGGATAGGTAGGAATTTATGTAATTCAGAACCTGAACTAGTTTCAGAAGTCTTTGATCTTTTAGGAGATTTAAGATCACCATCCTCATCATCACTCTCATCATAAGCGTAGGATCTATGTATGTTAACAGGGTTTGGTGGGTCAATGCATGTAGGCTTTGGCTCAGCACAACTACCAACTTGATTTGTTCTAGGAGTGAGATCAATCATGTCTTTCGAATGGCACTTGGTATTATATCCAACGATGATATTGTTACTCATTGCCTCTTCTACTCTATCCAATAAAATTTCTTCAAGGTCCTCTACTATTGTTTTTGGAGGAATAATTCGATCAAGATGAGCAGGTTGAAAACCTTCACATCTATGAAGCTTTCTAAATTTTTCACTCTTATAATATGTACCACCACTTGGATATGCAGTTGAACTTTCTTTGAGTCTGTTATACTGTTTATAAAACCTAACTAAATTGACAATATAATAATTGAGATAATTTAACTCTGTACCTGAAAATCTTCCAGTTGCCTTTCCTGCGGATCTGTATGCATTAAGTTCAGCAAATTTTTTAATCCAATCCCATTTTTTATTTGGCTCTTCATGAGGATTATACCCTTCAAGTTTATCTTCTTCATCTTGTTTTGGCTCAAAAAAGAATTCTGCATGAAATAGTGGCACAGTCAAATCTGTATAATCAGCGGGATCTAATTCTTCAGTGGCACCTTTACTCTTTGATTTTGCTTTTTTTTTTGATTGCGTCTTCGGACATTTTTTCTATACCACATTTGGTATCTGCAATAAGAGGATCAGGGTTAAATCCTTTTAGATTATTGACATCATTTGGATAAAAGAATGATAGAGGTCTTGTTTTAGATTTTGTTGTTGGATCAACTGTTGCTTTTTGATACTTTGGTCCTAAGCCACTCGCATCACCATATAAATTAACAGTATTAAAAGGCTCTTTTTTGGCCAATAATAACTCTTTTAAATAATCTGCTACTTTTTTATCATCAAAGCAAAACTATAAATTAATTGATATTAATAATTTTAATATTATTTATGTTTTTTATAAATAACTACATACAATACTACCGAGATGATGAAGTTGACCTCTAACCCTATTTGAATCACCAATACAAACTGTATCACCATCGTGTTGAATCCCAATCTTTTCATGTTTATCAGATTCTTCAAAAAACGAATTCACTTCATAAACTCCCCATAATGGTTTTTGGTTGACAAAAGATGGAAATTTACTTTTTTGATTCTAAAGTAGAATGATTGATTATTAATAACTATGCTATATATATAAATATTAATAGATTACATACTTGAGTGGATACATAAAGTAATTTGCCCATAATTTGAGAAGCAGCCAACCAAGAATCAATACCATACTCAACTGGGGAGCAAATGTATTTTTCTTCCTTTTTACCAGAAAATCTAGCTAAATGAATTGCTTTCTTGTCATCTTCAGCACATTTACTATAGAATGGATCCCAAGTGTATGGTTCAACTACATCTTTTTTCAACTATTAAAAGTTAATATACAGCATAGATAAGATTTAATAATAATGCATACCTCCTTGTTTACTGTCGAGGTTGGGTTTTTAAAACATCCATGGTCCTCATTCTGACGTCTTGGATCTTATTGTGGAATTAAAGTTAATTAATAAATATTTAAATCTTGAAAGAGATAAAGAAAATACTTACAAAACGCGATTGCATCTATAAATTTAGGATTATTTGGATCTGCTATGCTTAAACTTAAACTCGCTCTTTGATAGCATTGACTTGGATATGCTTTTGTGAAAATTTCATCAAATTTGAGCATTGTTGATTGCCATGCTGTTTTACACTCATCAGCTTTATCGTCCAATTCTTCATAGCTTAGAGTTAAAGAAGATGTTTTATGAGATTTATCCCAAAGTGGTGAAAGATCTTTGCGACAGTTTCCATGTATATTTGTTTTAACAATCATTGGTCTTGATACTCTAAATAGATTAATAATTTCTTGAAAGCCTATATAGATAGTAATTAATATATGTATATAGTGTATTGTTTAATAAACAATTGTTTACCTGCAGGATTAAAATTAAAACAAAAAGCATGTTGACTAGGATTACTTTTACTGACACCAAACACAGCATCTGTGTATGGCATGGGGAGACTATGATCGACAATAAATCCGTTGTAGGATGCATCATGAGAGATAAGGTATTTGGCATGTGCGTGTTCAAATTTAGCCACCGAGGGTTTATCAAAATTTTTTGTATTCTTTGCTTTACTACTCTCATGAAACCAAGATTGAAAGGTCTTTACATTTGCAATTTCACATTTTGGATTATCAATTGTTTCAATAAATTCTTTGAAACCCACATCACGTATTTTAGATTGTGATTCCTATTTATATTAAATATTAGCATAAAGTTTAATAAACAAGCAATGATAACAATACATACCAATGTAAATGTTTTACCATTTAGATCATTATAAAATAAAGTGTATTTAACTTTATCATCAATTGCGCCTGCTTCCTTGAGGACTAACCACCAGTTTACCTTTTCCCAATTAGGGTTAGAGGCAGAGTTTGTAGTCGAAGGCACTTGACAATAGTTTTGAAACTCTCCTTTTTTCGCTAAACCTTTTTCAAAAAATAAAACCAAGCAAATAATAAATAATAGTAGTATAAAACTACTTTTATTTTTACTGCTATATAACTTTATCATCTTTATAGTTATTATAGTGAATAAATCAAACCATTTTTTTTAGACGATGATCACCCACCAAGTGATTATCGGTTGAAATCCCACAAGACTCTCGTAGGACTAAAATTAGAAAAAAAAAAAAGGAGATAATTTAAAAAAAAAAAAAAAATACTCATTGGTGATTTTAAAGAGTTCAAAGAATGAAAGCTTTTGTGAGGGGTCACAAATAAAATAATAAAAGTAATTTAATAATTGAAATAAGATATTAATTTATTTCAATACTCAAAGGATTTATAAATCATCGAGCTCGACCAATTCACACCCACAATATTTACAATAAAGCTCTAAAAGTTCAGTTGGTTGTTTCGCATCAACAATTGGGGCAATAGGAAGAATAGATGCATTGTAATTTGAACCTGTCATTGATTTAGATCCACTGTTTGAACGAATACAAGAAGCCATTTTTTTGGTTGGATTAGCAATTTGGGAAAGGGAACCTAATTTAAATTCCAAAATAAAAATTAAAAATCAATAATCAAATACTTTATCCTAATCTTACGAACCGAAAATCATCTTTTTATGTATATTTTTATGAATGAATTAAAAAGCTACCTTTTTTTATTTATACAATTTCAAACAAGTTGACAGTGTTTAATGTTGCCATTATTGACAAACTTGTCTCAATATTTATTTATAATGATTGGCTGGAGACATTATTTCCTTCCCCAAATTTGTGTTTTTATTTATTTTTTTTTTGTTTTTTTTTTCGTTTTTTTTTTTTTTTTCCTTTTTTGCAAATACCAAAAAAAAGATGCATCACAATTGTGCTTTTGCAATCAAACTATTTGTTGTAAGATGTGATTCCTTTTTAGGACAAAGCAACACAAATGAATAGGTGTATATGAAAACTTAAACATAGGTCATCATGACATGTATGTGGTAATAGACATGTATAAAACCAGAGGAGAATAGTTTTCTTCTTTTCTTTTTTATCTTATAAACAACAAGTAATAGTAATTAACAGAATCATGTCATTAGTACCAAAATATCATATTCCAGCCAGAAAAGAGAATGGAAAGAGAAATGTAGTGATTGTTGGTGGAGGATTTGGTGGCTACTCTGCTGCCAAACTATTGGACAAGGATTACAATGTCATTTTGGTCGAAAGAAATAAATTATTTTACAATTGTATAGCGGCTGTGCGTGTGCCCTTGGAGCCACGATTGGTGGAGACTACTTTTCTTTCCTATGACAACCTACTAAAGAATGGATATGTTTTGATTGCAAATGTCAAAGAGATTTCGCCCACCTGTGTATTATTGGACGACGACCAAAGCATCTCTTTTGATTACCTGATTGTGGCCACTGGTACAAATAATACTTCCCCTTTCAAGGCCCCACACTTCACTGAGTCATTTGGCGTTGATCAAGTTCCATTATACTTTCAATCGATATGTGATGCAATTAGAGACTCTAGTTCGGTGTTGATTGTCGGTGGAGGTTCGGTGGGTGTTGAGTTTGCTGGAGAGATTAGAGAAAAGTATAAAGATAAACGTATTACTTTGCTCCATGGTGGCAATCGTTTAGTGAATAACAAAATGAACGAAAAGTTTTATGCACAAGTAGACAGACTCGTTCAAAGTCACAATATCAATGTCATCCTCAATGAAAGATTATCCACGCCCCAAGACATCAAAGATAAACTCAAAGACGGTGTTTGTCACACCTACACGGTCGAAAAGAAAATCTACACTACAGACCAGGGCACACAAATTGAAGCAGATCTTGTCTTTTACTGCATTGGCAACAGTGTCAACACATCGATTCTCGCCACCCACTTTTCAAACTCACTTGACGAGAATGGTAGAGTTATAGTCAACCTTTCTCTCCAAATTCAAGGCCATTCAAATATATTTGCCATTGGTGATATTACAAATATACCAGAATTCAAAGAAGCCTATAATGCCATCTACCATTCTCGCGTCGTCTGTAAAAACCTCCCCCTTCTTGACAAATGCAACGATTTCCAACCCTCACCCACTCTCTATCAACACGTAATTAATCCCAAACCAATGATTGGCATTTCATTTGGAAAGACTGACGGCTGCGTACAATTTCAAAATGGATGGGTGTTTGGCGCCTTTCTTACAAAATTACTCAAAAGCAATAATCTGCTCATTAATCGTGTTGCCAAAGACTTAAATTCACCCAAACCCTATTTTCATCTAAACAATAATTGAATAAATCATATCTAACAGTAATCACATTTTATTTATTCAAAAGATAGTTAGAACCTGACAATAAAGAACAAAACACGTGGAATTCAATCCAAATTCCACAGAGAATGTGTAGCGAGGCCCAACGCCCACCCTCGCGTTTTTATATGAATAATTTTGGCGTCATTTCCAAACGACACTTTTTTTTCTTCGTGAATGTTTTTTGAAAAAATTTATGCATGATCAAATGTGGAATGGTGGGGATGAGAATCGATTTCAAATAATTGTTTTTTTTTTTTCAAAAAAATTTTTTAACGACTTTTTTTTCAAAACCAGCCGGAACAACAAAGGGCCAAATTCAAAAAAAATGTTTTATTTAGTCTTTTAAACATTTTTAGATAACATGTCTGATGAAAATAATACTACTAGTGTTGTAGAGGAAACTACTACCACTACCACAGAAAATAATAATAATGTAGTTACTGAAACCGTTTCTACTCCAATTGAAGATGAAACTGTTGCTGAACCAACTCCAGTATCAGAAACCACTGTCACTCCAGTTGAAGCAACACCAGTTCCAGAAACAACTGTTGAATCAGAGGAAATTAAAGAGGAAATTAAAGTTGAAGAATCTACACCAATTGTTGAAGAAGCTAAAGTTGAACCAGTTGTTGCTGTTGTCGAAGAAACTAAAGTCGAAGAACCAGCTGTTGTTGAATCAACTCCAGTTGTCCAAGAAGAAACTATCGTTGAAGAACCAGTTAAAGTTGAAACCCCAGTTGTTGTCGAGGAAACTAAAGTTGAAGAGCCAGCTGTTGTTGAACCAACCCCAGTTGTTGAGGAAACTAAAGTTGAAGAACCAATTGTTGTCCAAGAAGTTAAAGTTGAAGAACCAGCTGTTGTCGAAGAAACTAAAGTTGAAGAACCAGTTGTTGTTGAACCAACCCCAGTTGTTGAGGAAACTAAAGTTGAAGAAGTTAAAGTTGAAGAGCCAGCTGTTGTCGTAGAAACTAAAGTTGAAGAACCAGTTAAAGTTGAAGAACCAGTTATTGCTGAAGAAACTAAAGTTGAAGAACCAGCTGTTGTTGAATCAGCCCCAGTTGTTGAAGAAACTAAAGTTGAAGAGCCAGCTGTTGCTGAACCAACCCCAGTTGTTGAGGAAACTAAAGTTGAAGAACCAATTGTTGTCCAAGAAGTTAAAGTTGAAGAACCAGTTAAAGTTGAAGAACCAATTGTTGTCCAAGAAGTTAAAGTTGAAGAGCCAGTTAAAGTTGAAGAACCAACTGTTGTTGAACCAGTCAAAGAAGAAATTAAATCAGAAACCACTACTACTATTGAACCAGTTGCCACATCTGTTGAATCAACTCCAGCCACAGAAGAAGTTAAATCAGAAACCACTACTACTATTGAACCAGTTGCCACAGCTGTTTCGCCAGATTCATCAAAAACCAAACCAGTTGTAGAGAAAAAGAATGTAGTTATTGTTGGTGGAGGTTATGGTGGTATTGCTGCTGCCAAACAATTGGATAAACACTATAATGTCACTTTAATTGAAAGAAAGAAAGCTTTTTACCACAATATTGCTGGTGTTAGAGCTGCTGTTGAACCAAAACTCGTTGAAAAGATCTTTTTACCATATGACAATCTTTTAAAGGATGGTAAAGTTTTATATGCCAATGTAAAGGAAATTTCAACCAACAATGTTGTTTTAGATGATGATCAAACCATCTCATTTGACTACTTGATCATTGCCACCGGTACCAACAATGTATCCCCATTCAAAGCTCCAGCCGACATTGACAATATCCCAGCCTACTTTGAATCCGTTGCCAAAGCTATTGCCGACGCCACATCTATCCTCATTGTTGGTGGTGGTGCTGTTGGTATTGAATTTATTGGTGAAATCAGAGACAAATATAAGGAAAAGAAAATCACTTTATTACACGGTGGTGAACATTTAGTCAACGACGGTATGACCCCCAAATTCAACAAAAAGATTACAGAACTCATGGAAAAGAATAAAGTCAATGTCATTTTGAACGACAAATTACCAACCCCACAAGACGTCCAAGACAAGATCAAAACCGCCACCATCCACAATTACACTGTCGAAAACAAGACCTTAACCACCGAAAAAGGTGTCGCCATCGAAGCCGATCTCGTTTTCTATTGCGTTGGTAACTCTACCAACAACCAAACACTCTCCACCCACTTTGGCGCCGCATTGAACGAACAAGGCAGACTCAAGGTCAATAAAGCACTCCAAGTCGAAGGTCACACCAATATTTTTGCCATTGGTGATATCAACAATGTCGCCGAACTCAAGACCTCATACAACGCCGGTTACCACGGTGCTGTCGTTGCCAAAAACATTCCATTACTCGACAAAGCCACCGAATCCAAGCCAGCCAAATTATCCGAACACACCCCATCCACCTCTATGCTTGCTGTCTCCTTTGGCAAAGCTGATGGTGTCATTCAAATGCCCAATGGCTGGGTGTTTGGCTCATTTGTCATGAAAATGATAAAATCCAAAGACTTGTTCGCCCCTCGTTTTGCCAAAGAATTAAACTCACCAAAACCACATTTCAAACTTTAAACTTTTAAACTTTTAAACTTTAATATGCATTATAAAATAAAAGAAACACTCGACACAACCATTATTAAATAAAAACATTTGTAATATTATTTATCTTCACCGTCTTTTCCATCACATCCAAATCTCTCCCCACCCCAAACACATAGATTTGTTTAGAAAATATCTTGTTTTGCGAGGAAAATAAAAAAATCTTTTTAAATTATTAGGTGCGTATGATGATGTATTCCCATATAAAAGGTGGGCGAAAGAAAAGATTTTTTTTTTTTTAATTTTTAATTTTTTTAATTTTTACTTTTTTTTTTTTTTTTGGTGTGGATAAACGTTTTGGATTTGTCATAAAACAAATTGTGTATTATATTATAAATATTTAGCAGTGTTTGATATTATATTATTGTAATATTATTATAAGAAAGAAAGAATGACTATTTTATATGCATCAGTTGGTTACAAGGGATCAGTGCTTGTCGAGCATAATGAGGCAAATGGTAACTTTTTAGAATTTGCCAGAAGGTAGTTTATCTCATTTCGTGCAGCATATTGTATTTATACACATACGTACATACATATGATCTGTACAATTTTATAGAAAGGAAAGAATAGTAATTAACATAGCAGTAATCATCACCATCATCATCATCATCATCATCGTCAACTACAACAACGACATATAGGTTATTAACAAAGATTCCACCAAATTCAAAAAAGATTTACTCTGCTGAAAATCATCATTTCCATTATATATCTGAAAATGAATTGGCATTTTTATGTTTGTCTCATGAAAAGTTTGGTACCCAAATTCCATTTGAGTTTTTAAGTGATATTAAAGAGAGATTTCTTCGATCATTTGGTCATAATCTTGCAACCAATGCACCAGTTCAAGTCTATGAGCCATTTGGTAGAACTCTCTCTGAACGTATGAAGTATTACTCTAACCCCCAATCAAATAAAATCAATGTCGTCAAAGAACAAGTATCTGAAGTCAGAAATGAATTGACAAATGCAATTGGTAAATATCAATAGTGATCCATCACAAAACAACAATACCAAAGACATATGTGTATTAATATATATCCATCACCATCATCATCTCAATCTATATAGACAAAACAATTCAAAGAGGGGAAAAGATAGAACTCATTGTAGATAAAACTGAAAGATTACAAGCTGAATCGTTCAATTTCAAGACAAACTCTACTCAATTAAAAAGAAAGCTATGGTGGGCAAATAAGAAGCTCGCCATCGCTATTGGTATCGTTGTTTTTGTAAGTATTCGTATTAGTATTAGTAGTAGTAGTGCAACACTCTGACACCAGGGCTGTGTGACAAACGCGTGAAAATTTTTACTCCCCGAGTTTTCAAAATATCTTTCCATTTCGGACAGACTCTCACTAACACTGTGTTTTATTCTTCATAACAATAACATTGATGGTACTATAGATTTTATTAGGTGTTATCACTCTTGGTGTATTAAAGTACTTTAAAGTTATCTAAATCAGTTAATTATGTTGTCTCACAAACAGCAACAACAATAATTTAGTGTAAATTATTGTGAATAAAATAAAAAAAATAAAAATAAAAAAAAAAAGAAATATAATATAATCGTAGTCATAGTAATCCTTATTTTCTAAAAGAAATCCAAGGTGCCTACTTGGTTTTTTTACCTGTTTGCTATCATCATCGCGCCCTGACTTTATGAGGATTCTCTGTTTCTTAGTTTTTTGAGCGATTTTTGCTCAAAATGAAAAAAAAAATAAAAATTAAAAAAAAATAAAAAATTAAATTAAAAATTGTGGCACACATTATTATTATTTTGTTTGTTTCTTCACAAATACACACTACACTACCACTACACCATTCCAATACACAGTACAATCAATACCACTTGTAGCAGATAATCTTATGAATCCCGATCTATACTTACTTCAAAAACAATTTGAACAAATGTCGCCACCAGCTTTTAATCAATATAATTTTCACGAGAGTGATAGTCCACAACAACAACAACAACAACAACAGCCACCACAACAACAGCAACAACAATACAACTTTCCACCACAACAAGGCGGCATGGGTTCATTTGAATTCTCTGTTGTGTCCACTTCTGTTACAGACAATAGTCAAGATGCCAATAATCATTCTATAACATCTGTTGATGATGAGAGTGATAATAGTAATCAAATTGACGATATTCCAGTCTCTGATGCTTCTGTCGTTGAGCACGTACCTTCCGTTTCACCATCAGCTTCAGTTGTCAGACAACAACAACAACCACAACAACCACAACAACCACAACAACCACAACAACCACCCAAACAAGAGAATAGCTTTTCTGTTGGTTCACCATTGAGCCCATATCCCACTTTACCTTTATCCCACTCATTCCCAACACCACAAACTGATAACACTAGTACTACCACTACTACTGCAACAAACAATGTATCGACTTCACCAACATTTAAATCTTATCTCTCTTTAAATACCAATAACACTCCATCACCTACCAGCTCTAATCAAATTTCAGGAAATACTACTAATAGCCAACAACAACAACAACAACAACAACTTGCTAAATACTTTGAAACTATTGAGGCCAAGTTGGCTTCTATCTTGGATGTAGTAACTGTTAGTCAAAATAAGATCAATGATTTAGAAAAAGAGATTAAAGAATTAAGAGAGCAAAGATCACAACAGCCACAACAAGTTCCATCACCAGTACCATTAAATAACAATAATAACAACAACAATAATAATAGTAACAACAATTCACCACCAAATAATTTCCCACCAACATTTAATGAACAACAAGTTCCTCATCACCAATTACAACAACAAATCCCAATCCAACAACAAATGCAACAACCACAACAACCACAACAACCACAATATGGAAATAATCCATTTGGTAATGAACCACCAAGAGGTGCACTCTTACACCCATATCCACACACTTTCCCAATTAAACAAGTACCATATACCCAAAACATGACAATGGAGCAAATCCCACAACAACAACAACAACAGCAACAACAGCAACAACAACAACAACAACAATACGGAAACAATAGCCAATTCATTAGAGATGGTAAGTTTAAATATAAAACAAAATATACATTAATTATAGATAAAGATATTAATATTATTACTAGCACCACCAAGTTTTAAACAACAACCACCTCAAATGTACATGCAACCCATTCCATCTCCAATTCCATCTCCAATGGGTGCCAAGGGTATGATTCAACAACAACAACAATACCAAACTAAACCTACTATGATTATCAATAGTAAACCAAGTTACCCAATGTTACAACAACAACCAATTCAACAACAACAACCAATTCAACAACAAACTCAACAACAACAACCTAAACAACAACAACTTCATTCATGTCCAATGTGTTCACTAAATTTCCCAGAATCTGAAATTAATTCTCATGTAAATTCACATTTGGACGAACCATCACCTGCACCTTCAAGACCATCATCCAATTACTCAACTGGTGGTTATGTCACTAGAGGTGGAAAGCCATAAACTATTATTATTAATTTAAATCATTTTTATTCTCCTTTCCTCTTTAAATATCTCTTTTCTCTCCTCTCTCCTATCACTGTTTATAGTTTTCTATTTTTAATTTCTGTAAAATAAATAAACCCTCTTAGATTTTAATTACTTTATTTATTTTCCTATTGATTGGGTAATGCATTTAGATCGTTTATACCTTTTTGCATTAAATCTATTTTAGTTTTAATTTGATTGATCTTTTTTGTGTAGTTGTCAAGTTTACTATTGTATTCATATACTTTATGTTAATACTATGGTAATACTATTGCTAGACTATAACCATACATACACATTTAAATAGGCTTCTTTTTGATTTATAAATTGAATTCCTTCATTTAAATTAAATTTTACATGTATACCTAAACCAACATCAATAAATATAGAATTTGTATCTTCACTGAGAAAGTGATAGTAGATTGATTAGAGATTTATGATATCTGTAAGTACTATCCTAAACACTTACACTTTTGCCTGTACATAACACTCTAAACCAAGATTAATCATGGTTTTCATAGAGTTTAGTTTATTTTCTTTTATTAATTCTATATTGCTTTTTAATTCTGAACTAATATACAAATGTAGGTTAATAATAAATCAACAACCACAGCAACTAAAATACAAAAGCTTTGTGTTTATTAGTCGTAAAACATACTAATTTTCAATATCTTCAGCTATTTTCTCTCTTTCAATCATTAGTCTTTCTAAATCTATATGAAGATTTTGTATAAATCTTTCATAGTAGTCTATATATTCTATTCTTTCACGAAGTAGTTTTTCATTTTCAATCAATTCTTTATCACTAAATGATCCATCTTGTATTGATACTTTTTTCATATTGGTCTGTCCTATTGCCGAGTAAATGAAATGCAAATTCGAATTTTGTAGATTTCATATTTTTTTTATTTTTTTAAAATTATTTGTCAGAGAAGGTGGATCACCATCACACATTAATGAGATCTTGGTGTTATTCCACAATAGTTGATAATATAAGGTTTATAGGCGTCATAGTAGAGCAAGTCTTTTGAAAGTCTCAAAGTACTAAATGTTTTGGGGATTGTGAATACATGAGATTTAATGTATTCTAACATGTGGACATAGGTTTTTTGAACGACACTGACAAATAGTAGTGTGTCGATGAGCACAGTGACTTGGGGTCTGTAAAAGTGTTTGGCGACATCTAGATAACCATTTCCTACGCCACTGAGATAAAAGCGTTTGTGGTCTTCGGCGGGGATTGGATTACATTTGGCGAGAAATTGCTGGACGAGTTCAAAGTTGGGACAGGAGAGGAGACCCATGAGAACCTCATTATACTTTACAGTGAATTTGTTCATCAAGTATTTGGCACACTCCCATTGTTCAGTTTGTAGGGCTTTTTTACAACTGATTGAGACACCATGAAACACTAGAGGGAAATGGTTATCGTAAAAGAATGAAAGCATGTCAAAGTTTGAGCAGATCGACTGGAACAACACCTCACGAGGAGGCAGGGATATATTGCCGCTGCTCATGATGAGCTTTACGATTTCCAAACAACCTTTTTTAGCACCTGCATTGACTAAATTAAAGATTTGCTCGGTATTTAAGAGTTTGGATTCCGTGTGATATGGATACACAAATTTAAATACTTCAACAGATGATGTGAGGGCTGCTTCCAAGAGGATATAGTAAATTGATAAAGCATCCATTTTGGTTGCATGGGTTAATATGAATTTAACCAATTCCAATTCAGAATTCTTTCCAATTTTAATTTGGTATTCGTGAAGGAGATTGATATCAATGGTGGATAGATAGCCATTTTTGCAGAGATATTCAAGTACGGTTGCATTGTTTGATGCAAGACATTTCTTGACAATTGATTCTGTGTAGTCTATTTTGTCAATACGGATTCTTGAATTGCTCGTGGTTGGATTCATAGATTCAAAGATATATACAAATACACCAAGGTTGCCAGATGTACAGGCTTGAATGACACATTCACTCGTTATTTGAGCGCCCATCTCTTGATACATAACAACCAATTGAACATCTTTCATTACACCTTCAATTTGATGTAATGCCACGTTTACAGATATGCTTGGATCTTTTTGTTTGGCATAATTGTAAATTCCTATTTGATTAGAGAGTAGAGCTTGGTGAGCAATAATAGCGTAGCTAGAGGCGTGCGTTAATAATCCTTTTCGGTCGAGTAATTCTATTGTCTTAAGAGAGCCAGATTTGGTCAGGGACTCGAGAATGGATATAACAGGTGGTCTGGTGGCTGGGTAGCTGTAGGTGAGCAAGAATTGGTGATTATAGTTTTGCAAGATGTATTCAATGAGGTTGTAATGCTTGACTGCAAGCTCTATGAATGGGAAGTCTACACGGAGTTTAGATTTAAAAGTCTTTTCCATCAATTTAAACAGCTCCAAGTCCTCTGCACTTGACTTCCATATCTCTTGCATGTAGTATTCGTCATGTCTAGTCTTTGCAAGATGTTTCTTGTTGCTGGTAAAGAATGTCAATAGCTCTAGATTACGATGTCTCAAAGACTCTAGGATCGCACCCAAAGGAAAACGGATGCTATAGTTGTGAAAGAGATATTTAACCATCTCGACATTGTTTGATTTGGCAGCACCATGAATAGGATCGTATGACTTGAACACAGAGTCGATATTGCCATTGATGAGTAGAAAATATTTCATCAATTCAAAATCATTATTTGCAGCGGCATATGACACATAAACATACTGCGAGTACTCAGTAATGGGGAAATAGTCATTGAATCTCTCGAGAACCACTTTGAACAACCCCATACCAAGAGAAAACACCAACGGTATATCTTCAGGAACGAGATACAGGTATTCTTTTTGAGCGAGTTTATCTCGCAACAGACCTACGTGTTTGTTTTTTATCATCCATCCCACACTCTGTATATCACAGTATTTCTTTGACACTGCGTTCTGCACATGTATATATTGTATGATATTATTTCTAAGATTCTTGTTTCTAAATATTAATTTATAATACTGATCCATCATCGTCATGATTTCTAAATCAAATGAGGTCACACATTATTTGTGCAAGTGGGGTGTTGGTTGTCCTTTTGATTTTTTAAAAAATTTGATAAAAATCTAGATTTTTTTTCCTTTGGAAAATTTTCATCAAGTAGAAGCAGGAATAAATAAATTGAATTCTTTGAAAATTAAATAAAATAAGTTTGGGATATTTTCTTAACTCGATTTAAATAAATACAATATAGATTTTTATTCAGAAAGGACAAATAATGAGTGAAATTAATACACATATATCTCAATAGGAGTGGAGTTTAATTGATACTTGTTTGGGAGATAGGTTTATCTATCATAAAGGTTATGTTGATCAGCTAAATCACTAAAAGAGCATGAGCTTGAGTAAGTGTCGAAAATCTGACTTTTTACCAATACTTTGTTCTGGAATCACTATAGATAATTGTTTTCAAAGCGTCCATTGGCCCATGAATATTTGGTTCCATATATAGAGCATTGATGGCTATCATTACTTTTGCTCTAGTAATCTTTGCGTCCCAAAAATCATATAGAATGTTTAAACAAATTTTGCCATGATATCATTATTTAGATCTATAGGTATTGGCTCTATATTCTTAATATTATTGCTCATAAACTGTGGTTCTTGTATTTGATTTTTAGGATCGCTCTCACTATTAGTATCACTGGCAACAATAATAGTGATTTAATATGAGTATATCATTTTGTTTTATATTAAGATTTGAAACTAGTTTATCTGTTTCTAATAGATCAGCATTATTGAGTTGTAATGTTTATTTTATGTCTTGAGACAACCCAGCTCTATTTCTAATTTGCTCTATGAGTTGAGATAAAACTAATCGCCATTACAATGATGGACAGAGACATCTATCTTCTTTTGAATAGAAAGAATAGATATATAAATTACCATTGAGAGAATGAGAACAATCAATACGAATATTATAGGCTTAATCTAAAATGTAGGTATATATAATATATACTTATATTCTAAATTTGTATTTGTAGATAAATGTTTGTGGGGTTGGGAGAGTCATCAAATTTAGAAATTTGATAAAAATCGTTTGACTCTCTTTTAATCTACAAAGATAGGAAATTTTTAATGGTTTATAAAAAAAAAAAGGATGAAAACAATGATGTTCAGAAGAGATATAGTATTGTTTTGGTAAGGTTTATAATCTACGTATGATTGATATATAATAAATGAATGTATATTATACTAATCTTTATTTAATTTTGGAGTAAAAGTATTTTTAACTATACCTCTATTGTTTAAAAATTTTTGTATATCAACATGATTCATGTTTTTACATTGGAAATTCAATATTCTAATTCTTTTCTTGGAGACTATTGATTTGAATTTATTGAAACAATTGTTGCCATCTTCCTCAAATTCACAATTGTTTTGGAAATCAAATTTATCAAGATCTAATCTCTCCAAGATTTCAAGGAGCATAGAGGTGTTTGTCTCTGATGTCAGACCGAGATTCTTTAGTTTCAAATTTGATAATTGTTTGTTTTTACAAACATTTTTAATAAAAGATTTGATTAAAGGTTCACTGATTTCCACTATAAATGGATTAATGATTTGTAGAGTTGATACTTGTGATTCCGACAACCTGGAGAAAAGCGTTGATAGCTGAGCCAATGTAATTGGAAATCTTTCCAGTGTGAGCATAGTCAATTTGGGAAACTCGGCCTCGGTTGATAAAAAGTTCCATAAAGGGGTCCAATTAAAATGCTCGCTCTGGTAAGTTGTATGAAGGGACAAGGATTCTAAATTTGAAAAAAGACTGTGATCCATTGGACAACGTATCAAATCATATTCTACATCCAATTTCAAATGCTTCAAAAATGGGAAATTGGTAAATGTAAAATGATTTCCATTAAAATAATGAGCTTTAATGGTGTTTAATTGATTATCAGTACTGAATAAATGGAGGATATTAATTTTTTTCAAGCATAAATGTTTCAATGTGGTATTATGAATTGCAAGATCAAGTGGTGTGTCTATTGATGGATTCTTTATATTTAATTTCTTGAGGAGGGCTGGTGGAAGAGGTACCGGTGATGGCAATGGTGTTTGTTTTGGTACTATCTCAAAATTTAAATTCAATTGAACTAGAGTTGAATTTAAATTCAACACATCTATAACATCTGGTAGTTTACAATCGGTGACATCAGAAAGAGTAAAGCACTGGATGGTTTTGTTGCTTTTGAGTCCAACGAATCCATTTCCAATTGTGTCTTGAGAAATACTAAGTCTTGTTAGTTTGGGCATAGATTCAATGGTTTGGTACAGTTGGTTAAAATCAAAATCACACTTGGTAAGGACAAGTTCTTCCAGTTGCTTTAATAGAGAGACAAAAGTAAAGTTGACACCGCAATAGGATAATTTCAATTGAGTTAATCCATCAAACATAGGTGTGTATTCAATATTGTTAAAGTCTAATGAATGGACTGAAGATAGAAAAAGTTTTTGTAGGGAAAATCTAGAGTAATTCTTTTGCTTCACCATTCGAAATAGTGTCTGTGCAGTATTGTATGTGTTGTATATATCCAACTTTCTGACAAAAGGGATAAAATGATTTACAACACGTTCAACTTGTTGGTCTGAACACACGACACTGTCTATCGATGATCCAATCAATTGATAGAACCTCTCTATCTTTTCCTGAGGCGTGAGCGTGGTGAAAATCCAACTAGTTGCCTTGGATATCAATGACTGATACTCTAGTTTTTCAACATAGTTGTTCAACACCATTTGCGAAGTTGACATTCGTAGCGGTATATTATACTTGAGTAGCAACAATGCCATATCTAATTCTGGAAAATATTCAACGGAAATTACAGGAAAACATAATTTAGGCACTATATCTGTTTGCCATTCTTTGCAGACCAACAGCAATTTAACGATCAGATTTTTGAAATTACAGGTAAGGAGAAAGCCGTTATTAATATTATGTTTATAATGAACAAACACTTGGTTTAATATCTGTTTAATAATTATTTTATTTGATATCATGATTTAGATTTTTCATTTTTTTTAAAACCTATTTATACTTTTGTTTTTTTTCATTGTTTTTTCTTTTTTTTTTTCATTGATTTTTCTTTTTTTTTTCTATTTGGAATTTTTTGAAAACCCTGAATTATTGATGGTAAAAGGTGATGACATTTGGGAATTGGAAATGAATAATAAAGAAAATCACCAAATAGAGGTTATTATAACAACATGAATGCAGGACCTATGACATCAGATCACTTCGATGAATAATTATCGGGTTTTTAAAATAACCAAATAATTAAATGTTTTTAGTTTACGAGCTGTAGGAGACTTTAGCTTGCAGCTTTACATATAATAGTATGGAGAAGTGTAGACAATATCATTGAAGTAAAATGATTAAACTCCCTCACACAGACAACCACTTTATTTACAAGTAACATTTTTATTGTGATCAATTTTCAGTTCAATGATATATTCAGAAAAATACATCCACAATCACACACACCACATTTTAACACATATTTCAATTTTTGTATATTCAATTACTTGGATATTCTATATATAGATCACAGAAATTTTCAAGTGATTTTTATAGAGAAGTCTTTGTTGAAAAAAGAGTGTGGGATAAAAATGAATAATAATTGGGTTTTTTATCATTCAGGATTCAAATCAAACTTATAATTACAAAAATTATAATATTGTAATTCATTGTTATTTTATATGGTATCAATAAAGGAAGAAATATTTAAAGGTCAAGATATCTGGTATTATGCTACTCTAAGAGTTAATATTGACGTAGATAATGCTGACAAAAGAGAAAAGAGAGTTAAAAAAATCGAAATTGATTTACTCAAACAATTAAAAGAATTGAATTTAGAATGTTCACCCATGGAAAAAGGTGTTGTAGATGAAAAAGATTATTTTTTAGATATAGGAATAAGTAGACAAAAGTAATGATTATTAAATACATTGAGTTATGTATTTTACTAACTAATTTATTTTATTTACAATACCAGGCTCGATAATTTTATAAATGAGAAAAAAAAAACAAGAATAATAATAAATGGGGAAAAAATGAGTCCTTATCAGATTTATCATTGGATTAAATATAGTATATTAAATTGTAAAGGTATGTAATCTATTATTCCTCCATGAAATAAGTTTTTGACAATTTCTTTATAGAACTTGAGTTTTTAAAAGAAAAACCATATAGAACTAAAATAATTTCAAAGCCCGTATATAAATATAAAAAGTTAAATTTACTATCAAGCCTTTTAAAACCCAAACCCAACTGGAAAAATATGTTCATCCAGTATTTACAGAGATACTTGAGACGTCTAGTCCAGTTAACACTTTTCTTTTTGTTTGTAAGTTTAATTTAATCTAAAAATATTTTAAATAACTAAATAATTTTTTTTTAGTTAAATTTATTGTATCTTTATTTTTTTTAGTTGTTTTTAGTGTTCCATTTATTCTTTCAAGGTATAATATAATCGAGGACCTTAAAAGATAACCCCTTTGTTCTTTAGGAGTCTTTATTGTTCTTTATTGTAAGTTTTTATTCTATTTGGAGAGGGAGTCCAAGATAATACTTCCTCTCTTGTACTAGTGGACAATCATTATAATGTAGGACTTGAAGATTTGGAACTATTAAAACCATACTCAAATTTTAATCCCCCTACCTTCATAGATAACTATAACCTGTTGAAAAATATATCAAAACAAGAAAAATAAACTTTGACAACTTCTAAAAAGTATCTAGATTCTGCAAATCAAAGAGTCCATTAATAAAAGTGTAGATTCAAGACCTTTGTATGAAAGATGCATTTCTAAATAAATAAAAGTAGTTTATTTAATTTAGACAAAGATGATATCAATTACTGTTATTGTTGTTGTTGAAAACTCTATAAACAAGTGTTGTTTACGCAAGAATTGGATATGAAGATGCAGTTGCTAAAATAAAATAAATAGTGTTAGTGAGTTATCGAGACATATAGGGTTAAAATACACTTACCAATTCCACATTTATTACCGGTGTTTCTTCTCATTCTAAAGTACCCATTTTCACCCCAATTAGCACTATAAATAAAGAGATAGATAGATTTTTGATTGTGTATAATTGTTAGTATTTGTGTGTTTATGTTTGTGTATATGTATTATAATGTGAGATAGATGAGTAATTATAGGATCTTCTATTACATACCCCCATGAGTTTTTAAGGATCCAAAAATCAACACCATTCTCTGTACCATAGCCTACAACGACAACGGCGTGGGTTGTTCTATAGGCATCACAGTTTACTGAGTAATATATACCACCACCGTAACTAGCAAACTCACGAGTACTAGCATCGTATGCAACGGCAACTGGTCCAATACTTGCAACAGCATCGGCTAAATCTTCCTCACTGCCTTGTTTTATCATTACAACCTTGGATATTGGAGCATTTAAATCATTATTTTTAACACGACATTGTCCAACTACACCTTCATAAGGATAGTTGTGCTGTTGATTAATACCACCATTATTCATAAGATATTTATAAGAATTGTGCATCCAACCTCCGCTGCAACCTCCTCTTTGTGGATCACAATCTACCAATTGTTGTTCAGAAAAGTCGAGCATTCTCTTATTCTTTCTGTAATATTGTGTTTCCAATGCACCCACTGCAGAAAATGTATAACAACTTCCACTATAGTAGTAATAAACGTAATGACAAATCAATTAGGTTAAAGGATAAAGAAAGAGCTTTGATAATACTTACCATGAACCTTGATTCTTTACTTTATTCACCATACCCCAAGTTCTCCAATCTATACTACTTGGACGGGCCCATGTCGCATTTTCAGTTAATGATGTTTTTGGTTTTGAATTGGGTGTTGGTGTTGGAGGTGATGGTGTATCTGTTTGGTTTGTAAATATATCTTGTGTAATTTCAGATATATTTAAATTTGATAGATAGATATGTTTAAATTCTTTATGTGATAGGTCAGCAAATTGATTCAAAGAGAGTTTCATTGTTGAATTTGTGTTGCATCTATTGTATCGCTCAATAAACTTGATATTGTTTTTGAATTTCTTGAATCTACATTTGAATTCATGTGATGCATATGTTTTGTTGTTTGTGTGTGACCATTCAATAAATGATAATCTCTTGCTTTGTTTTTTTTGTTCTTTCTTATTATTACTATTACTATTCTTTTTATCACGATTATTGTCACTGTCACTGTCACTA
>AJWJ01000218.1:0-36564 GCA_000277445.1 Polysphondylium violaceum
AAAAAAAAAAAATAATCACACAAACACACACAAATTGCCCAGGAGGAGTGAAAAAAAAAAAAGTTTTAGAAAAAAATTTTTCAAAAAGCACGACAAACGCACTTAATTATTAGGAGATATTATTATCCCAAAGATAATCTATTGCTGCATTGAATGAATCATCTAATTTCCTAAAATAAATAAACAAAACTATTTCTGTCTATAACTAACCTCCACAAAGGGAGTCATTTCAATGTCTTTATCAATTGAAAGGGTCCAAAAATTTAAATAAAAAACGTCAAATGGACATTTTAAAATGACAAAGATTGAGTTGATAAAGCAATAACACACCTGAGTACATTATGGTGAATGTGTCAACACATGTGTAAAAGTTGCTATCATAATGTATCGCCGACTGATTCGGCAAGGACATGAGTGTGAATGTGGGGGTGGATGGAGTGAGGGGCTGTGTGCATTGATAAAGAATAATGAATGTATGATTCAATCATCATACACCCAATCAGGGACAATCATGACATACTTAATTAATATAACAAAAAAACAAGAATAATACAAAAATATAACAAACAATAAAAACCTACTCTTTATTTAAAAAAAATAAATAAACAAAAACAACTAAATAAGAAAACCTACGCTTTATTGAAAATTTAAAAAAAAAAAAAAACAGGATTTTTTTGCCCAGTGCAAAATTTTTTAAAATTCTTTAGAAGTTCGGGAGAAAATAATTTGCCCAGTGTAGTTGAAAATTACACAGATTTTTTTACAGACTCTGCGAGAAAAAAAAGATAAATCGAACGGAGACATAATCAAATATCAATCACATCATTATATTACATGATTTAATTTACCATACTCCTATTACAACTTGTATATGATTTCGAGATGTGTTAAAAAGTATTACTAGTGTACTCATACTCTTAATTCCTATTCCCAATGTCAAATTCTTGTTGCATCTAAAAAAGGGTTTGCCCTCATAGTATTTTCCTAAGGGCAACCTAAAATTTATGATAAGGCAGATTCTACTATTACTATACTATTTATCACTTCTAAGTCATTCTAGTTTAAATATTGATTCATTATTATTGTTGTCAAAGTGATGGCACTAAACACTGCTCAGAGAAAAGAATCTACTCAAAGATTTTACTTTTGGTTGGAGAGAGAACCCATTTTTAATTACTAATTAATAATTAATTATTGGAAATTGGTTTATGGCGAGTATTGTTGCTTGTTGCAAAAAACACACACAATGTACAGAGTAAAAATTGAGAATCAAATTTTTGATCATGTTCTCCATCACACCTTTGATTACTTTAGATTTTTATCATAATTTCTTTCAAGGAATAAGGTGTCCAGTTTTGTTACACACATTATTTTTTTTACAAACATTTTTTTTGAATTTTTTGATTTATTTTTTTTTTTTTTTTGATATTTTTAGAAATTCTAAGACTCTCTTTTATTTACTAGATAAAACTAACCGCTGATGGTTGAATTTTAATCACACAACTACTCACCCACACACAGTATTGTTATTGTTGTATTATTTATTATTGTATTGTATTGTATTGTATTGTATTGTATTGTATTGTATTGTATTGTATTGTATTGTATTGTATTGTATTGTATTGTATAACAAAACAAACCGATTTAAATTAAAATCTAAAGAATAAACACCACAGGGATTTGCCAAGATATTTTTTGATAAAAAACTCAATCACATTTCCCCCCACCCCACGATCACCCACATTTTAAAATTTTAAAATTCAAAAAGATCAAATTGGCCAATCACTTTTGTATTTGTATTTGTAGTCAAGTCAGTAACAACACAATCAATCATTTATATCTTATAAAGCATAAATAGTATATATATATATATACTATTTATAACACAATGAATAATGATGAACAGGATTCATCGTCTTCAAGGATACCAATGATATCGGTATCAAATCTGTCACAGTTATCTTTGAATGGGTGTCAAGGATCCGATGATGATTCAAGTGTACAAAATAATAATAGTATCAGTAGTAATACTAGTCATAGATATAAATCCATTTTGCTAAACAAGAATGGATCGACAAGGAGTGTGAATAATAGCGGTGGTAGCTTGAATGGCAGTACATCGTCTCCAAAGAAATTTAGTATTAAAAATATAGGTGCTTCGGTGACAATGGCAAATTTTACAGGATTATTCAGTAAGCAAACTTCGTCCAAAGACAATCACCATCATCATAGCTCATTTTCCGATTTTACTGGAAAAGTTTTTAACAGTAAAGGTGTCAAGAAATTAAGAAATATTAGTAGAAGACGTAGACAGAGAAAGAAATCAAAAGACTATGCACTCAGAAGAAAGATTAGTCAATTGATGAATTCCAGATGGGCCATGATTGTCATGGTTATCGCCACCCTATTTTTACTATATATCGACGATTTAATGTTGGCCACATTGGCACCAGATAATACTGTGTCCTATGCCATCATTTCCTCACTTAAGATCCTTGTATTTATTATATTTGCCATTGACATTATATTTTCAATCTATGTCCAACGATTAAATTATGTGTTGACATTGTTTTTCCCCATTGATTTAATATCGATTGCTTCATTGATACCCGATATTATTGCATTTATTTTTGGAATTACCAGTATTGCCCACGCCATCAACGCACTCTCTCTCAGTCGTACAGCAAGAGTGGCACGTATGGCGTCGAGAATATCGCGTATGGCCAAGATTATCAACTTTTTCAATGTATTTATGTGTGCTGACAGAGTTTCAACAAAGAATAAACATGAACTCCAACTTCACACCGAGCCATCCTCTATTGGAAAGAAATTACTCGGTAAAACATCTCATAAGGTGGTAGTTATGTGTTTGTTGATCGTATTGATCACATCACTCACTTTGCCATCTCCAGACAACACCCCCTACTATAAATCAATTTTGAATTTACTCTCACTCTCTGCCAATCAAAATGGAATCAACAGCACCAATTTCCAAGACACCTTTACAGAGATTCAATCAAACTCACAAACAGTCGATATCTTGTATCTAAAAATCCATGGTGACGATATCTACCACTCTCAAGAGGATACATCGGATTGGTTTTCAAATTATATTATCAAAGTTGACCAAGGCCAAGATGAAATTTGGATTGATAATCAAAGAAATGAACAGGTTTGGGCAGCATTGGGTATCACATTGACCACTTGTTTACTTATCATTTTATCTTTTGGTAATTTATTAATCTCTAGAGATTTCCAAATCCTAGTTATTAAGCCAATCGAAAGAATGGTATCCTTGATTAAAAAGATTAGTTCGATGGATAGAGGTCATGACTCAGATTATGGTGGTGGTGATACTGAAGACAATGAGTTTGATGATGATACAACAAACAATGACACTGAAGGTGATATTAATATGTCTGATTTGGAGAATCAGTATCCAAGTGATACAGATTACAGTGATAGTATTGGTGGGTTTGATGAAGAACCAGAAACAAATATTATTGTAGAAATATTATCAGATTTGGCTAAAAAGAAAATTGTAAGTTTATTTAATCTCCTCTATATATATTTTTAATGTATATACTAATATAAATTTATTTACACTATAGGATAACTATACAAAAGAAAAGAACATTATTGATGGTAGAAATCAATTTAATTCAAATTTACAATCATTGATTTCTGGTATTAAATCTTGGTGTCAAAGAAAACAATATTTAGCAGAAGGAAAGATTTATAGTAAGAGAGCTAGAATTGTAAAGGAAATCTTTACAACTGAAACTACCTATGTAAATTCATTAAAAACTGCAATCGATGCTTTCCTCTATCCTCTTAGAACAAATATGATTGTTCCTTTGGAAGAATTGAATATCATATTTTCAAACATTGAAGTTTTGGCCTCTTTCAATCAAGGATTTTTAGATAAATTAGCTGAAAAGGTTAATAATTGGAGTATAAATCAATCAATTGGTGATGTTTTCTCTCATTTGGATGAATCTGGAGATATCTATAGTACCTATGTCAACAACTATAACGACGCTATTAAAACTATAGAGTCTCTTAAAAAGGATAATGAAAAGTTTACTGAATTCCTCCTAGAGACTCGTGAATCTAAAGCCAAGGGTATTGATTTGGTAGCCTATTTAATTATGCCTGTCCAAAGATGTCCACGTTATGTTTTATTATTGGAAGATTTAGTAAAGAGCACACCTAGTGATCACGCAGACTTTGCAAACATTGAACTCGCTGTAAAGAATCTTAAAAAACTTACCGTTCAACTCAATGAAAGAAAGAGGGACTCTGAAAACAAATTGGCAATCCAAGATATCTACATGAAACTTGTACCACCCGTCCAAGACATTCTCACACCAGGCAACAGCGTCATTATTCAATCAAAACTTAAGCTCGACAGTGAGAAATTCTATTTCTTCCTCTTTAACACTGGCTTCCTTAAAACTGAAAAACACGACAATGAATTGCTTGTCAAACAATATCTATCTATCCGTGATAACCCTGTCCAAGTCACTAGTATTGCCGATGTACCATCAATGAAGATTTTCAACTGCTTCCAAATCAAAATAGATGATCAATCACTTGTTCTCTTTGCTAAAACACCCGAAAAGAAAACTGAATGGATCAATGCATTCACTCAATTCACAAAGGTACAAACTCAAAGAACAAAATCAATGATGATGATGAACTCCTCCTCTCAACTAAGAAGATCAAGTACAAGTCAAAATTCTAAAAATTCTCCACAATTGTCTTCAAGTAGACTCAGTGTAAATTCTAAAAAATAAATTATTTATTTTATTTATCGCACAACATTAATCTCTGATCGATAATCTACAACCCCTTTTTTTTTCCAATTTACCCCACCCACTCATGCGTGAAAGATGGGTGGAATTTCTGTGCGTCAGCAACTTCCTGTACCCCACACATTTATATAATAAAAAAAAAAAAGAATGCTTTATTATTTTATTTCCCTCAGCTCTATAGAAATGGAAAATAGATTTACTAATCCTACTGAATTTTTAATTGAAAAAGAAAAAGCTTTCTTACTCAAGAGATGTTTTTTCCAAAGCCATGAGTTCAAAGCTCATAATGTTCCCGACAACTTTTTACTACTTGTCGATCCCGCCCGTTTTAAAGATGATATTGATAGCTTAAACTCAATATTGTTTCACCCAATGTTTGTTGTTCTCTCGCATCTATTCGTCTTTTTCTATATCATTTTTGGAGTTTTGATTTGTAAAGATAGGGAAATAACTTGTTCACTCTTATTGGTATCACTTGTTATTTTTTTCGTTTGTATATTTCTTGTTTTTAGTTTTTTATGGAAATGTTACCAATTTAAAAAAAGAATTGGAGTTTTAAATCAACTAAATCAAAATATTAAATTCAAAGCGTCCTTTACTTTTTTCAAATGGTTTCCTGTAAAATACTGCAAGTTCTTCCCTGAACCCTATTTTGACTTTTATCTATGGGTTCAACACGAAACTTTTGAAGTTCAACTCAGAAATGGGAACAAGATTATCGTCCTTTCCCAATAAGCAAAGCCCAACCTAACAACAAGTTCAAGTTCCTCCATTTTTTTCTTTAGTAATAAAGTTTTTTTTTCTTTCAATATAAACTTCTTTATATTTCATTCTTTTTTACTTTGTATTAGGTTTTAATATCAGAAGTTACGTTTGAATTGTTGTGAAATAATGATGAAGGTTTTATGTCATCACACACTTTTCCATTTTATATAAAAGATGTTCAAACAAAACAAATATATGAAATATACACGTACGCAATATAAATATATTTATAAAAGCTTTTTTATTATCCCATTCAAAATCAAAATTCTGTTTAGAAAGTGTTTGGTCTGGCAGCAGAGAAAGTTTTCTTGAATTGTGGTAAAGTCTTTGGAACTCTGTGGGTGAGTGGGAATTTGATACCAGAGTCGAGGAATTGTTTGGTGTTGGCACGACGGGTTAATTTGGCGGCGATTTCCTTGATATCAATGATGTGGATTGACTTTTCTCTAGCAGAGTGACGGGAGGCCATTTCATCATCTATTATTAAAAGATAGTGTATTAGATTCATATCCTAACCTAAGCTGTGTTTTGTTGTTGTGTTGTTTACTTACACATTTGAGCAATAGCACCACAACGAGTTAAATCTCTGTATTCCTTGTAGATGTTGTGAGTACCGCTTCTGGAGTTGTATCTAAGGAAGACACCAAAGTTCTTAACTTTGGTTGGTTTGGCTTCGAAGATTTCAGAAACGTTTAAGATTTCACCAGTAGCCTTCTTCATCTTGACGATTTTAGATAAGAAATACCAGAATCTAGATTTGGCGTGAATGGAAGTTTCAGCAAAGAGTCTCATTCTGTAGATCTTTGGGTTGGCTTCTCTTTCAGTTGGGACGTGACGACCAACAACTTGATATTCGTGGATAGGCTATATGTATATGGTTAGTATATGATAACCTATGTGAGTTGAGAATCTAAATCATCACACATCATAACATTCATCCGAGTCTATCATCAACATCAATCAATCAAACAATCCATCTACATCAATCTATAAAGCTAATCTGTATGCGTTGATAACCTATGACCACTGTATGTAATGTCTCTGTGTGATAACGACAATAGATTCAATCAAAAAAGATTCATGATAACACATACCATTTTGACTGTGTGGTGGTATGGGATAGTAACTGTCTATGAGCACAAAGAGACTTTAGATCAATTTTTCAGCCTTGGAGCTGCAGAGACGAGAGGCCGCGTGGAAAAAAAAAAAATTACGAAACAAAAAAAAAAATTAAAAATTAGAAAAAAAAATACTTTTTCAAAAAAAAAACGAACTTCTTTTTTTTTCGCTCGTTTTTTTTTTATTTTTACACATAGTTTGTGAAAAGAAAGAAAGTCATTCTCTCTATGTTTATTTACCAGTGTATTTGAATGAAGATTGGTATTGATCGATTAAAGTTTGGAATATACCTCTACTTGTATCATCGAGGGCTGTGAAAAGTTCCTTATTACTTTTGGGTAAAAATATATTAGTAAAAGCACACACGGAGTCAATCACAAATTGTGATCGAGTTTTTAAAAATAAAATTAAATTTGCCAGAACTAAAAATATAAATACATACTTGTTTGAATCACATTTCTCAATAAGGGAGAATATGCCAGGAAGGAGAGTTGAACGAGATTCAGTTGATAGATAGTATTGAGGACCGACAAATTGTTTCTTTTTCAATATATTACCGGCAGCACCACTACTATTGTTATTGCTGTTGTTTTTGTTGTTATTAGATGTTGATGAAGATGAGGGTGTGATGGTGGTTGAGTATTTAACCAATTGAACATAATCGACAATTAACGATTGGAAATAGATTTCAGATTTCTTATTACTACTTAAAAGTTCAAATAATCTAGCCATCTTTTTCAATGTTTTTTCATTTGGATCATTGTTTTGATTTGCAATAGAGTAGAGTAAATCTATTGTTATGATAGAGAATTAGTAACACTTTTACACATATTATAATAAATTTCCTATACTACTTACATCTTAAACATGAAACAAAAGCAGGTAAATAGTTGATGAGATTATCATTCTTATACTTTTGAACTATATATAAAAGACGATAGATAGAGTTGAATATATCATTGGTGATACTATTTTTAGAGATATTATTACAATTATCATCTTTGGTAAACAAAGTCATTGGACAAGATGATATAGCTTCAACATGAAAACTGTGAATAGATTTCAATGGTGTAGAGAATATAAATGGATTTTCAAAGGTATTCATTATACATAGAATAATTGGAATACATTCACCTTTACTATCAATACTCTATAAAAGGAGGAGATCGTTGGGGTTAATATATATTGATGATTGAATAAATTGAATAAATAAAAGATATTTACATTGATTGACATTAATTTTGATAGTAGATTTAAAGCAGAGATAATAATATTTTGAGATTGAGTTTGATTAATGATATTTACAATGTGACAGACCAATTTCAACGGATTTTTTAATAAATTGATACGTTTAGTTCCAACAACAGCGCTGATAAAGTGGAATAAGAGTTGGAAAGAGTTGAGTTGAATCTTTTCAATGGGGGATTCCATTAGGTTGATGATTGAGTTTAATAAATAACCGAGTTGATTGTTGGTTTGAATGAAAATGATAATCGATGATGAAATCATTTTATAGAGTTTAGAGTCATCGGCATAGCATGATTGCATGTGTGTCAATAGTGAGAGAATGTGAAGCGACTCGACTGAGGAGATGGGTGGTGATATCTTGGAATAGATTCGAGAGTAGAGGTCAACAAGAGAGATCAAGGAGATTTGGAGCATCAACGATAGCTGTGTCAATGATGTGGTGGATTCTTGATTGTTGAGCGATGAGATAAAAACGCCCACTTTGGACACGAGGGCCGAGAGGGTGGAGGCGAGTTCAGAGGGCACGCCAAATCGAATGTCGTTGTTGAAAATAGCGTAACGATGGTAATACACCGAACACATAAACTCGGGTTGGTGTTGGATCAGGTATTGGCCAATGGTGGCATTGGTCTGTGCCAAAACAGAGGTGATGAAATCTTTGATTCTGGTCTCTACGCCTGACAAGACTTTGGTGAGGTCTGGTGGGAGGGCGGTAGAGGCATTTGGTTTGTCGCCCATCGACACTGAGCTGGTGGTAGAGTTGGAGGCGTTGGTTTTGGTGACGTCAAAATTTGAGATTGATTGGAAAATGGTGGAGATCAGGTAGAGTTGGATGTCAGCACAATCTTTGAGATTCATGATCTTTTCAGTGAGTTTCTTGAGCTCCATGGGCGAGTGCTCCCAGAGTTCGTTGTTGTAGAGGTACTGGATCTCCAGACTGGTGTAGAGGATAGGATAGGCGAGTTCGCGCGACGAATACATATTAGAGTGCACAATCATGTTGATCCAGGTTTCCATGGGGATGATTTGCACGAGTCTCGATTGATCCTTTTCAAAAGCAAACTTTGTAAACTTTCTCGTCGAGAGGACCAATTGGTAAAAGTGTTCGGGAATTGCATTGGAGCCTTTCAATAGCACGGTGGCTAAATTATCAACGACAATGGCCGATAAAACAAGGGGTCCAACCATCTCGATTGGGAAATACTGTGGATGGAAGCTGGGGGCGAGAGAGACCAGCCAGATGAGATCCTCCCATTGGGCTTGCTGATCCATGGCGACATCGGTGCTTGATAATTTGGTTTTTTCAAAGCAGCTTTTAATGTCGGCGATAATCTCGGCATAGGATGCGGCAGTTGGCGAATCAATGATCAAGTTTTTGATACTAGTGTAGATATCTTGGATCTTTTCAGAGACCTTCTTGTTCTTGACCAAAGATTTCATCAAGTTGGCTTGCAAGGTTGACAACACATAGGGCAAAGCCTTCTGGAACACCTTTAGCTCAAAAAACATGGGATTTGTCAAAAGAGAGTGAAAGATTGATTTTATCGTGACTGTTGTTGACTTGTTTGATTTCTTGATTGGAGACACAATGATGCCGAGGACTGCTTGAATTGATTCGGTGGAGGCATAGTCACACCATGTGCTGATATGGCTGACAAGGAGCTTGGATTTCAGATACACAGACTCTAGTTCAGTGGTAATGTTAAACAACGATAAAGACAAGGCTTGGGCCAAGTTGTCGTCTTGTTGGCATTTGTCAATGGCCTTGCTGATAAAAGTCGACAATACGTGGGCTACGATATCGGTGATCTCTGTTTCAATGTCCTGGGGAGAAAAGGTGTTTTCTTCATAAGAGGACACACATATCTTGCCAAAGCTTGGGGTTCTCTGGGTTCTTTGGTAACGGATCAAGGACACAGACGAGAGGATCGAGTGGAGCTGCTGGATTCGTTGAACAAAGAGCTCTGTGTTGACCATGTCCAAAAACATGTCGGCTTGCTGGGTGTTGCAAATGTATTCAACGACCTTGCTAAACTCGAGCTCCTTTTCGCAGAGTTGATAGTAATAGAACTGCTGGGGATGGTAGCCAAAATCGTTTTCACCGCCTTTGCCCTCCTTGATGATGGTCTGTCTGTTGATGAACGAGTGGACTTGAAGGAAGCTAGAGTAGAGTTTGAGCAAGAGGGGGAGGATGGCCGAGTCGGAGGCCTTTTTCTTTTTGGACTTGGACTTGGAGATCTCGTTCAACAGGGGATCCACCACAAAGGCATAGGTGTTGGGCAGCAGCTGGAGCACCATTTTGTAGACAAAGGACGAGATCTTGATGCTGTCGAAAAACGAGACCCAGAGTGCGACAAACCGGGTCAATCGTTGGGCGAGGAGGGGATCGCGGATGTCGTCGTCGGGCTCGTTGATCTGCACGAGATAGTTATCTTTGTATTCGTCTAAAAAGAGGTTCCATATGATGGGCACCTGACCAAAGGGCAGCTCGGCAAAGAGCCTCTCGAGGTGTTTGGCGTTGTGAAAGGCCCCAACAAAGAACGCAGTGTCGTTAAACTTTCTAATCTTGCCATTGGAGATCGAGGAAAAGACTTTGCTCAAGAGGGTGTCCATCTGACGAATGGAGAAGTAGCAGTCCATCAAGCTGCCGACGAGCAAATCATAGTTTTCCAAGCCCTCTGTTTGCTGATTCGACCAACAATGAGACAAAATGTCTGTGATTTTGCTCTCGATGATGAGGTGGCTGATCTTGGGTATCTGTGCCAAACACAAGTACACTCCAGATACGACAGGCGTAGCAAGTGGTGCTGATGCCTTTTTAGTGCTGCCTGTTGATTGTAAAAGAAGTTGGCTGTATTGGTTGGCAATGGCGGTGAGGTATTGGGTTTGGGGTTGATTACTTGTGTAAAAGATATTAAACTCTGACACCTTGTTTAGTATTCTGGCGAGACAAGTATAGTAGGATGGGTTCTTTTCAAGCAAGGCCTTGTTGCTGTCCAACATATTGAATATCTTTCTAAAGTATCCAAACTCGAGCATATGCTCCTCTTTCGAGTCGCCCTCAAACCATTGGGCAGTGCTGAATCGAGTGCTGATGGATCTAACTTGTTCAATAAAGTATTCTAAAAACTTGTCTAAATGACTGGCAACAATATCAGACATACTCTTGTCATTCAACGAAACCACGGCAACGTTCTCTTTGTTTACCAACAGTTGACTAATTCTTTCAAACACCAATGTACATTGAAATTGTTGTTGCTCTTTATCCACACTGCTTTGCTTTTCTTTTTCCTTGTCTGTCTTGGTCTTTTCTTTCGATGCTGATTTGGTGTCTTTGCTGTCTTTGCTATTGTTTGCTTTCTTTAACCAATCGTGAAAGAGGAATTGGGGATAAGAGTCCCAATGCGAGTCTGGATGATATAGACTCCATTTCAAGAGATACTGTATGGTTGTCAAGAGTTGGTGTGCAATGAGGCAATGGTCGCTAAAGGTAGAGTTTGTTTTGATGAGGGTTTCGAGGGTATCCAAAAGCATTAGTATCGAGGGTAAGAGTTGATTGAGAATAACTGTGAAGAGGGTCTTTGAGTTGGTGCCCAACTTGACTTGATTTAAAATATAATTAAACAAAGAGTTGAATAGATCAAATACGGTATTGAGGTATTCAGTCTTCTCGCTATCAGCCATCGTTTCATCAATATCCCCAAGATGCACAATAATAATCGGTATGGCATTCTCCAACAATGCTGGTATCTCTTTCAACACATCTTCACTGGAATAAAAAGAGATGACAGATGGCAAGATTCGTTGGGTAATCTCCAACAGTACTTTGGGTGGTGGAGGTGAAGATGTGATCAAGTAGGGCACATTTACCGCCTTTTTCTTTTTCGATTGTGCACTGCTGCTGTTGTTATTACTACTATTACTGTTACTACTCAACTTGCTATTCAAGTTTCTAATACTATTTAAAAGGATTTCAAAGAAGAATGTCAAATATTCAACCGATAGTTTAATATTGTTGGTGGAGTCTTGCTGTTGTTGCTGTTGCTGTTGATCTTGATCTTGTTGTTGTAATTGTTGTTGTATAATTTTGTATTGCTTGTTTGATAAGCTTTCTAATAAAGTCCAATATCTTTGTTCAAAACATAATGGTTCAATATTCTTTTCGATCAACTGTTGTGCCTTTTCAGGTTGTTTCCAATTTACAAATGACTTTGACAAGTTGTCCAATGTCCAATTGAGTAAATAAGATGATTTCTCTGGAAATCCTATTAGTTTTGGTAATGAATCTATATATTCTGCGACAACTATTCTCAGATTATGTTGTCTGCCTAAAGTACGAAATGTAACATTGATTAGTACTCGTCACTAAAACTTGATCTGTGCGAGCTATAGTTACCTGTTAACGAAGAGACCAATTCACCCACTGACAGACTCTCGATTGGAGTTGCACCCTCCCATCCGGCGCCTTTGCCACTATTGCTCGTGGTAGTATTCAGCAATGCAAGTATAGATGCCGATGCATTACTGCTATTTACTGCTGATGGTTTATTATCAATCTTTACTTTCTTTTCTATATTATCTGTTTGTTGTTGCTGTGGTTTCTCATTTTCATCATGTTTACGTTTTTTACTTGAAGTATCTGTTGATTTTTTCAATGAAGTCATGAGTCTATAAATAAAATGAAGAAACTAACACAGCAAAAGATGAATATGAATAGATAAAAGAAAAATATGAAAAAAAAAACGAAAGATTCCCNCGTTTTTTTTTTTTTTCATTTTTCACATTTTTTTTCTTTTTGCATATTTTTTAAAATGATTTCCAAAAAAGAAATCATACCCTTGCCTTATCATCCTCGAACATTTACCTGATCACAGATAGGGAATGTAGAATCTAGTGTCTATAAATAGTACCGAGTAAATTGGACGGTGTTGGTATTTTGTTTTTGAAGTATACCTTATTGGTATATACAAACATTTACACAGAATTGATTACCCCACTCGCTCAAATTCAACTGATCTAACCAATGAATAATCAACCCACTAATTAATTAAAAAACAAACATTTCACCCACACAACCACACACCATTTATAGGTATAATGGTAGATATTATTAATTATTTATTTGAGCTACTATATAATGACTTTGGACGAAATTTATCTCTTATCTATTCTACACCGTTTATTTTAAATTTTATCAGTCTGGATCACTTTCAAATAATTGTATTGTGCCAAGTAAAGTTATTGGAATATTAAAAGGCACACAACGTTAGCATAATTGCTTGGAAAAAGGTGTAGAAAAAGATATCAATCAAGTTTTCATTTAAAGATCAATGTTTCTTTATAACAGGCAGCAGAAGTGCACGAGCCAATGTTTATTGTATGTTTTTTTTTTAAAAAAGGCTATAAAAAGATGATGATAAGAGGTTAATCAATCAATTTAGATATTTGATTAAAATGCACACATGATAATTGTAGGTTAAATTAAAATGAGATTTTCAACATCACATCTAACCACTTTAATGCATTAAATTTGATGTTTTTGTGGGTGTATATAAAAACAAACACACAGTGTGTGTTTCTATAATTATCCATATATCACTCTTTTTACCATATTCTAATTTTACCACCCAGTCTACCATTTTGATCACTTAACCCCCTTACACTGATTTATTAATGCATACCAAAAATATCTCATCTACTATTCCTATAGTTGATCTCATATACAATTAAGCCAACAATGACAATGATTGCTATAAACACATACCCACACACAACCCAACAGCAGTATGTGTACCTGTTTGTTTGTTTGTTTAATTGTTGCTTTTATTTTTGCTGTTTTTTGTTATATCTTAATCAACACATCGACACCCATTACCACTTTTAAATAATACTCCAATAAATAAATATTTCATCATCATCGATAAAGAGAATTATCATACAGCACAATCAATAAGTAAACACCACCATTACCATTACCACCACAATACTACCATTTCCACCACACGACCACAAATAGATCGCAACAGCAGAAAAAGAAACAACACACAGTTTTATCAAACAAACGCACCATAATTAAATAATCAAAACTATTTCATTTCTTTAATCATCTAAATTCCTTTCCTGAATAATATTGGTGATATTTTGTTTTTCTAAAAGTTTTGCAGAAAAAGAATCTATTTAGTAAGTATACTTTTTTCAGGCACAGTTTTCTTGTTGTTGATATTTTATTTTGGCCATAGTTTATTTATTCGACACTTTTTTTAATTAACAATCTATTCTTCATCATCAACCCCACCCCCACCACCATTTCCACCACTCTTATTGATCCATCCATCCACCCACCCATTCATTAGATTCTTTTTTTTTAAAAATGGGGTTGTGTTTTGTTTATATGTTTAAAAATATCCTGTCTGTTTAGGTGTTGTGCATGTCTGACTACCTATACCTACACTCTGTCTGTCTGTAGAAATGAGCGTGTGTGAATGTGTGTGGGAGAAATTAACATTAACAGAGATATAATTTGTTATATATGTGGTAGTATTATTATTATTATTATATTATGATTAAAACTATTATCATTATCATTCTTTATTATTATCATTCTTATCATTATGTATACAATATTATCATTTGGAGTGTGGGGTGGTGGGGTGTTGATGGGTTTTGGTGAAAATTAAAAGAGAGATAAAGAACATAGCAGAGTGACTTATTTATTATTTTTGACAGATCGATTTCAATTTAAATACACGGGTTTTTAAGAAATTATTATTGACTATTATTCAAACTATCTCTCAGTCTTTGTTGTTGTTGTTGTAGTTGTAGTTGTTTAGCTTTAGTTGTTTTTTTTTTTTTTTTTTTTAAAATTCAATTTTGATTTTATTTTTTAAACTTTAGATATTTATCTCTTAAAAAAATCAGAGTTATCTATCTGCTATTGTTTCCAACACACCTCCAACCACTACTTCCACACCTCTTTCACTCAACCACTATTATTTCCTGTTTTTTTAATAGTTTTGTGTTTGTGTTGAGTGTTTTTCTTTTTTTGGTTTTAATTCATCATCATCAATATTGTTGTTGTTGTTGTATTCATACACTTACTCTCTACATTTATTGGATTATTTTTTGTATAAGAGTAAAGTAATATAAATTTACAATTTTTGTTTTTCTATAAAATCAACTTGCAAAATCAAATTAACAGTTTTAATTAGTTTACAATTTTAAATATCATATTTTTTAAATCCCTTGACTCATACAAACTCTGGTTATCTTTTAAAAAATGGAATCAAGTTCAAATAATAATAATAAAAATAATATCAATGAAAATAATAATATAAATCAAAATAATAACAATAATTTATCAAATAATAATACAAGTAGTTTAATTAATAATGGTGCACCATTGATAAAAGGAATTAAAATTAGAAACTATATGACCAAAGACAAAGATATATTTTCTAAAATTTGCAGATTGCCTCATGATATTAATTTAAATACATTAAAGGCCTATTCTATTTGTTATGGTAATTTTTACTTATTATTATTTGCCTTTTTTTAGAAAAAATATTAATATAATCATTTAAATATAGATTATTCAATTCGAAGAAGTATGGCCCAAAATGGATATATATATGTAGCCGAAGATAAAGATGGTACCAATGTTATGGGTGGAATTTGTGTTTTGGAAAAAAAATTAAGATTGGGTGGAAAAGAGAAAATATTTTTTTATCCTTTTGGTAAATATTATTATTTTATGTCAATGTTGATTGGTTCTTTCAATATTAATATTTTTCATTCATTATTATAGATGCAATTGTAGAACCAAAATTTAGAAGTTATAGAATTTTACAAAGATTAACAGATTATGCGACAAATTTATATATGGAACATTCAGATTATGATCCAATTATTTATACTTCTACTAGTGTTGTAAACACTCGTATGGATAAATTTTATAACAATACTGCAATGGTTAAAATAATTGATCAAGTACAACATGCTTGGAAAGTCGATATTAAATTACAACCATCACAGTTTTGCTACGACTCTAGATTCAAAATATGGAAGGAAAGAGATGACGAAATTGTAAAAAAGAAACTTAATCAATATTTTAAAGACTATGAAATGTGTCCAGTTGAATTTGATGATTTACTATTGAACAAGTTTTGGAAATACACATATTTTGCTCAATGGACACAAGGTGATAAAGTTTATGAAGCATCCATTAGTATATGGGATCAAAACAAAGTTTGTACCCTCATCGATTTGGAAAAAAAAGAAAATACAAAATTAAAGTTCTTTCAAATATTTGGCTGTTACACTAGTGGGAATCCAGAAAATGTAAAAATTGATATTTTCCAAGAGCTTTTAAAACATGTTCACAATGATTGTTATCATGTAAGTAAAATTAAAATTAAAATTAATAATATTCATATTGTAAATATTAATATAAATAAATTTTATCTCTAGAATGGAATTGATTTCTTATTTATAGGATTATCAAAAACAGATCCAATTGATAAATATTTCCCATTATTATCAGGGATTAAAAGTTTAAATTTTGCACTCCACTTTTGTGTGGGTAATACCGAAACCAAGGAGGAGGCTTTGGCCCTCTCTAATAATCCATTCTTTCAGGATCCTAGAGACTATGGAATTGTGCTATTACACCAATCTAGCCCAAGTGATGAAGGTAATGAGAATCAGTCAAGCTTAATTTATAATCCAATATCTTCCAAACTTTAAAAAAAATAATTAATAATATTGCATTCATCATTATAAATAAAATATTATAGTGAATTTTAACTCTTAATCAATCATATTATCATTTGTTTTTTTTTTATTATCTACCATTGTGATCAAATTTTCACCCCCTTTTAAAAATTTAAAATTAGTCTTTAAATCATATCGAGAATAATAATAATAATAATAATAATTATAAATGAAAATATATATTAAATATTAATAATTTAAAATAATGATAATCATTATTTTATGAGATTTTTTTACAAAGTCATAAGTTTTAATTTCTCAAAAAAGCTCAAATATGTTTGAGAGAATAAACTCTGAAATTGTAGATAATCTTAAGCTTCAGGAGTAATTATTCATTTATCAAATTCCTTAATTTTGTTTTGTTCTAAAATGTATCTATTATAACAAAAAAACATGTGGCAGCTAAAACTTTAATGAAACTCATAATCAAAAAAGAAGAGAATTTTTGTTTAAATCATATTTTATTTTTCTAACACATAATTGCAACTGAAAAAGGATAGAATAGTAATGGTACTGAGTAGAAATTTGCCCATAAAATTAGTGGACAACAGCGTGGATATCAGATTCAACTAAACCTTGAGTTTTGGCATCCAAGGTGACAAGTGGGTTAGGGTTATTAGTCAAGTTAACATTGGCATTAGCATTGGCTTTAACAGCAGAGGCAGACATATTCAAACCCATTCCAAAACCTCTTGATGATGAACCGGCAATTGATTTAGAGCTAGCAAGGCTTGATGGAGTTAAGTTGGCTAAGGCAGTGAAGATCATTTTAAAATTTGGATTTTAGTAGAGTTGATTAATAAACTTGTTGTTGTTGATATTTGTTGATTTGATATCTAAATGTCACAAAAATTCTCCTTTAAATAGTTTTTCTTGGTCCGAAGACAATTATGTTAGTTTAATAAAATTTAATAAAAATTTAATAGATTGTATGGTGTTGTTTAAAATAACAATGTCTATAAGAGAATTCAAAGTATGAGATAAATTATTATACCAAAAAAAGAAAAGTGTATGATATGGACAAATCACCACCTCAACACCCATTACGCTTCTGTTGTGTAAAATGGAGGCAAACTGTATAGAAGTAGGAGTACTATTGTCAGTTTCATCAATCGTCTGGTATTGTTTGATATTTACAATGATGGGTAATAGTCTGTACTATAACTCTCAACTCAATTGACTTGCAATAAATTTTATCTAATTTTATCACCCCCATCAACCCACCACTTTTAACACATCTAGTATATTACCAAGATTTTCACCCCAAAAAATCTAGATTTTTACCAACACCTAAAACGTCATCTTTCCATCATACGAATATATTCAAACCCCCATTTGATTTTACTTTTTTTTTTAATAAATTTTTCACTAGTTGTAGATACAAAAGATGTTCAAAGATTGATTTTATCAAAAACAAACAAGCAACATAAATTTGGTAAATTTGAAGAGATTTAAAACTTATAAATCTCTTTAAACTATATCAATTCTGACGATTTAATTAATGATTGGATGAAAGAGATAAATAATATTTCTACTCTATTTTTAGATTACACACCATGAAAATACAAGTTGTTTATTATAATTAATTATTATTGGGTATCCATTATTAATTTAATTGGTTAAATGAATAAACAAAAAAAAATAAAAAAAAAATAAAAAAAGAAAAAAGAAAAAAGGGTAATTATTCAAATTATGTAGATATAATGTACATTATTCTGTGCAAACAGTTATACTAGCATCATTGGTACTGCTTAGTAATAAAGGGGAATTTACATCGATTACATTTGATTTTTTTAACATTCTTCTTTTTGAAATCAATCTTTTTTGAGCAAAGAGAATCAAGACAACGCCAATCATTGTACCAACGATAAAAGCGACTGGAATAAAGACAGACAAAAAGACTTTTGATTTCTTATCAATGTTTTCGGAAGGAGATGGTTGTTTGATTGAGCAATAGGAATCCCAATTAAAGTCGACTACCTCTGGAAAAGAGTTTTTAAATTGAGTATAATTGCACAAAACATCATCACATCCAGGAATGAGGACTGGCAATTCATTGTGTTCGACACGGATTTTGAATCCATCGTCACCACAATCAAATAAGAAGAAACCAACATTGGATGCATAGGGACTGATAATACTTGTTCTAAACTTTCTCGTTTCGATTTGTTGTTTGGTGAGATTGGCTGTCAAAGTAAAGTTGTCTTTATACAATCCAAGCAAAGAGAGAAAGGGAATGATTGTTTCGGCATGGCCAAATCTGAGTGCGGTTGTGCCATGAGGAGGCGACGTAGTTTTGTTTGTAAATTGATCAAATGTGGAAATCATGTCCTGCAAGAGAATCGAGCTTATCTTGTAATTGACTTGATTTCCATAGCTTTTGATCCAATAGGTTGAGAGATCTACAGAGTATTCCCAATTCAAAATTTCGTCTTTGTCGAGCAAACTGCACCATCCATCGGTTTTATTCTCGATCGAGAGTTCATAGGAGCAGGCAGAAAAGATATTTCCCATTCCCTTTACTGTTGGGTCCCAAATGTTTTCAAGACCCAAACGTTTGGAAACCGATTGCGAAATAAGAGGGAAATATTGGTTGTTCCACTTGGTTTCTTCGTCCTTGTTGATTTGGCCGTCGAGAATCATTTTTTGGTATCTAGGACACACGTCAAAGAATCTGAGCAGTCTGTCTTGATCAAGATTAGAGGTTTCAATGAAAACAGGCTCAAAGTTTTGCATACCAAGTTGGCCAAATCCTTGAAAGAGGCCATAAGAGAATGCCGAGGCACTCATGCCAACTCTAGAGATGGCAGTCGATCTAATGCCATAGAGCTGTGGTGAATAGGGTTTAAAGTAGCTTGGATATCTGGATCTAAGTCTTTTGGAGATATTGTAGTGTTCATATTGTCCTTGTAGGATTAAATTACCTGCAGCCTTTTTGGCGTAGGGCACTGTGTAGTTGAAAATCCATTTATATTCATTTGATACTTGATCGACATATGGTCTCAAAGATTCAGTGAATGCCGTCAATTCCTCAAGGGCTGAGGGAACAGGTAATCTGCTTCCATGTCTCGCCAAAAAGTTGATATGTACTAAATTACAAGTAGATGGTTCTTGTCCACTACTATTATCACTATTACTTGATTCTACTGTTGTTGTTGTATCTCTTAGATATATTTTCTTTGATTTTAATTTACTTTCGATTGGATCATTGGATGACGAAGAATCAGATGAACTAAAATCGTCACTGCTTGATGGCTGTTGGTCAGCTGGTTTGAGAACCCAATACGGTGTTCTGGTAGTCATATGTCTACTCAGAAAGTCATATTGTTGATTTGAATCTATTGCTAAATTATTTGTTGTCGTCGTACTGGAAGTAATCGATGATAGCAATGATACAAAAACAAATAGCAATAGAAATGATGATGATGATGGGAAATTCTTTCTATAATTATACATGGTGGTAGTGGTGGTTTGTATACCTATATCTAAAATGTGAGTAAGATTTATCTGTTGTACAGGTTTAAATAGGAATTGGAATGTAGTGTGATGATACCAAAAACACAGGAAAAAAGATTTAAATAAATAGAAATATAGTACAAAAAGGGTTATTGATACAATTAGTTAATATATTCTCATTTAGTCGATGATGAGCAATAATATTATCTATAGATGGTATAGAGAATGAAAGATCAATTATATTTGATAATACAGGAGAAATAAATATTCCTTTTATATGTGAGTGTCTTTAAAAGGGTGTGGTGTGTTTTTGTTGAGTATGTCACAAATCAAAAGTGTGTGAGTGTGTGGGGTATTTGTGAGATGGGAGTGGTGAGTAACAACCAAAAAAAAATAATCTTAAAAATAAAAATTAATTATATAAAAAAAAAAAAAGTTTTTTAGTTACTTTTTTAGGATTATCACGCGATGTTAGGAAGTTGTTTTATTTGTTTGAATACTGAACTTATTCATTGACAGTTTTATATTTACACACACATATATAATTATAAACTACTTTTAAAGAGTAGAGTATAATGACTAACGTTGTTTGGTTGGCGATAAAGAGTAGATATTATAGTCTAATTAAACAGGATAAAGAATAGTATCAATAAACCTATTACGAACATCATCCTTGAAACAAATATAGCATCAGGATCCATTTGATTTTGAGGAGATCCTTGTCGATTTTGAGGAGATCCTCCTTGTTGTTGTTGTTGTTGTTGCTGCTGTTGTTGTTGTTGTTGTTGTCCTTGATTCTATATAATATGTTTAGATATATAAAATTTATATTAGATCATCTACAGATATATTATTATTATTATTGAGATGTTGTTGTTATCACAACACACCCCACAATATAAACATATACATATACATACATAAAAATGAACACCAAATAGACCTGGAAATAAACTAAATCCAGCTGAAAAAGAAACACCACCTAGACCACCTTGATATTGATTTGGAAAAAAATCATGAAATGGATCATTCGCTCTTGTGTTGTTGCCTCTGTTTGGTTCTGGTCGGCCAGGAGGTCTTTGAGGTATTGATGAGTTATTCTTTCTAGGATCTGTTTTATTTGTATTACCTCCTCTGCCATAAATAGGAATAACTTTATCTTGTGAAACTGGTGCTTTACAAACTGGACATTGTTGACTCGAATTATGTTGTAGCCATTGAAATATACATGACCAACTATATTTTTGATTTTAAATGAGTACATACTCTTTTCGACATTCATATACATTACTTACCAAAACAAATGACCACATTGTGTAACAACAGGCTCTGCAACCTCATCAAAACATATATTACATTCAAAAGCAGAGCTTTCTGTTGGATTATTATTATTGCTATTATTATTGCTATTATTTATATTACTATTACTCCTATTATTACTATTATTATTCTCCTTTATATCATCAATATCATTGTCATTGATCTCTCCATTTGTATGTATATCATCATTTGATTCATTTTCTTTTATTGGCGATGAATGCTCTTCTTGTTCTTCTTGATCTTCTATCTGAGCTGTTGTTGATGTAGATGTCGTTGTAGTTGTAGTTGTCGTTGTAGGTGTAGGTGTACTATTAAATATTATTGATTCTGTTTCATTTTCATCACCATCATTACTACTCTGTGACCTTGTTTCATTCCTATTATGTAAAAAAGTGCCACTTAAAACTCGAGGTGTAGATGATGACGGACTTGTAGTGATAGTTGTAGTTGTAGTTGTACTCCTATTGTCTGTTGTCAATGTATTTGGTTCATTATTACTTTCATTACCACTATCATTACTACTAGAAATCTCAGACATTTATATAAGTGTATGTTAAATTAAATTTATTAATTGTATGAAAAAAACACACAAAATAATTTGAATTTTTGAAAAAAATCACATGTCATGACTCATAAGTGAAAAAACAGGAAATATAAAAATAGAAGGTTTATATAAATAAAAATATGGATTTATCTAAAGACAGATCTATGGGGAAATACTATTTATTATTCTGTGTGGGAGGTAAAAAAATAGTGGTGTCGTATTTGAAAAAAGATACGCTATATTCACCACCACTGCCTCACTGAACGAAATTATAGCTCACTCCATACAGTGTATTGCTATTAATATTATTTAGAAGTAATTTATAGATTTGTGCTATCATGAAAACAAACACATATAAAATTTTGGTATATAATCTTTGCGTGCAAACTCTCTATTATCTTTGTTCAACTTTAATTTTAAAATCTGGAGATTGAAGAGCTAAACCGAAAATTCCATCTTCACTTAGTTTTTCAGAAGTTGGTCTCATGAATTTATATTTTCTAAATAGAGTAGCGGCGAGAATATATATCTCATTTTCGGCTAAATTCATTCCAACACAACTTCGAGAACCTAGACCAAATGGAATAATGGGTTTGGATGTTTGTTGCTCAAGGAATCTTTCAGGTTTAAATTCCATTGGACGGTCCCACTCTTTTTCGGATAAATGGGTTGAATAAACATTTTGAAAAACTTGACTACCCTTGGGAAGAAGATAGCCTCTAAACTCAACATCACGATCAAGATAATGGGGTACTGAGAGTGGAGCGGCTGGAAACCTTCTATAGGCCTCTTTAATAATGGCACACAAATAAGGTGTCTTTGATTTATCAGAATATGAAACTTGTTGATCAACTCCAAAGGTAGCCACCAATTCTTCGTAAAGAGTTTCTTGAATTTCTGGATTATTGCAAAGAGCAATAATAATAAAGAGTAAACTATTACCAGTGGTATCACTACCGGCTAAGACTAAATCAATACATGTTGCTATTACACCATAGAGTGGAATATCACCCACCTTTTTATGTTGGATTAATAGAGAGTCTAATATATTATTTGGCTCCAAAGTCATATCCATGGTATCGAGTCTAGTTTTAGCAATTTCGCTCACAAATTCTCTAATGGTGGCATAGTCTTGAAAGTATTCCTTTGGTTTATCTTTGGTGAATGGATAGAGGAGTGGAATAAAATCACCAGGAAATGGTTGACCAGTACTTCTGAAATATCTTCTAATCGTTGCGAGCATATGATCGCTATGGCCCTCAACGGTATATGGATAATGGATGCCAAACAAAAATTTTAAAATGACGTTCATAGAGTAGAGCTTAATATAGTTTGCAGGATCTTGAATCTCTCCGCTTTTGGCTACAGATGCAAAATAATCACTGACCCCTTCTGCCTCTTGTTGAATATAATGTTCCAAACGTTTTAATTTGCTATTGGTCATTTCTGTTAGCAAAATGGTTTTTAAATTTTTCCAATACTCTCCATTGGAATTGGCCAAATTGACGCCTTTGTTGAGGTCTGTTCTTGATCGTCTCACAAAACGTTGAACAAAAGCAGGACCATTTTCGATAAAGGCCTCCTTGATTACAGGATACTCTGTGAGCACTATAGTATCCACGGATCCAAATTTAATTTTAAAAATATTTCCATGCTCTTCATACCACTCTTTAATCTTTTCGTGAGGATTTTTTTTCAACTGTAGTAAATGGCCAAAAATTGGAACGAGCCCCTTCGGTGAAGGAATGGTTTTATAATGCATTGGTGATATTTTATTCCCACTGGAACGCCCATTCTGGATATGGTGGCGGTGATATGAGTATTAGAATTTGTGTGAATTTTCCTTTGTAAAAAGCCCAAGGCCTGAAATCCTGAAAATATCTAAAAAAAAAAAAAAATAGCCTTTTTTGCAAAAAGCCTTATTTAAAAAAAAATTGGGGGAATTGTGGGCCCCAATAATTTTTTTCGGTTTCTACAAAAACGAATGCACTTTTGGTCCACTATTGCATCACGACGAAACGATCACGTGAAAATTTACATTATAAACACATAAAAATAATCAAATAAATTTTTACATACCTTTGAAAAGAATTGAGACCATAAAAATAAAATAATGATAACAAGAATTGGATAAATTATCAATAGAAACATTGTTGGAAAAAATTTTATAGTTTGGTGAAAAGATGATGTTATTTAAAAAATGTAAAATTCTAATAGTTTTGATTGATGATGATACAATACTCTCCCTTTACCTCAACACAAACCAAATACAGAGACACAACCACAAATTACAATGTAGATAGCAAAACAAAATAAATAGTAGAAAAACAATCTAATTGTTGAGACACAAAATTAAAAAAATAAAAAAAATAGATCTAAAAAATAAAAAAAAGAAAAAATGGTTGGTTGAATGTGAACTTAAATAAAAATTAAAAAGATTTATTTGGAAAAAAAAAAAGACAAACAAAATTTTTTTAGGTAAAAAATCATAACCGGGAGGGTTGTTTGATTCTAATTTTTGCAAAAAAAAGGGCCTGTAAGGAGGTGGGGTCACTAAAAATAAAAGCCCACTTACACCCCAACCCATCAAATGACTAATTATATATATATATTTTTTAAAAGTATGTAGCTACAACTGATCTTGATATTAATTTTGGGTGTTTTGATTGGTTGAATTCACTTGAGGGAATGTGTGTAGCCCGATGATGGTTAATTAGGATCTATTTTAATTCTGAATGAACAGGGGAGGTGTTTAAAGTCAATTAAAATTTTAAATGGCATGTGTGAAATTGATTCCTCTACTACTGCCCCTTGCTCTGCATTTGTGCATTTAGGAAAATTTCATTGGAAAAAAGAGATTGTTGGAGACACAATAATGTGGTGGATAGAGCCAGGTGATAATGATCACCATCAATCGAAAACGTCGTGATTAAAATAGACAATAAAATCATCATTATGTTGTTAAAACTAGTTTTTCGGTTGTGTTAAAATGTAGAGCATTATAGTTTATTATTAGGTTAGAGCAAAGGCGTTGTGGATGGAAACCAAGTTGTCACTAATTAAAAGGGAACCTGCCACCCACGCACCACAACCAATATTGATTTTCACTTAACCAATTTTCAAGAAATACCATAAAAAAAAAAAAAAAAAAAAAAAAACAAAGTGGCCTCGTGTATAGAGTGGGGCTGGTGGGGTGTGATTGAGAAAAGAGATTTCTTGGAGAAAAGCATCTAAACGAAAAGATTTTCTTTAAATTGTAGAAAAGCGACATCTTTTTGATTCACCGTACAAAACTCAATAGGAATTGAATTTCCAGATTCCTGTGTTAGTCTTGATATGACGCTTAGTGATGGAACGGGGTCTTCAAATCTTGATATAGTGACTCTCATATCTGGTGGTCCTGGGTTTGACTTTTTAAAGCCACCCCCGGGTTTATAAATGTTATAATCGATTCGATATTGTTGATCATGAATGGATCTTGATTGGTATCTAGTGTCTTTTAATAGTGATTGAGTATTGAATATTTGTAATTTTCTTGCCACAGATGTAAATGTCGAATTACTATTGATTTCTTCTGGTAAATAAACTATTGATTTTTTGTATTTTTTGTTTGGATTAATGTTATCATTATTATTATTATTAACTTCTTTTTTTTCACTTGGATCTATTATATTGTATTTATCGTTTATATTTTTATTTGATCGAATAAATCTTTCTATTCTATCAAATGAATATCCAACCGTCTGGTTATCAATGATTGGTCGACTATATTGAGGATACTGATGTCTATCTAAATAAACGACCGTTGTTGTATTTAGATTTCTTTCTTTTAATTTTTCTATTCTAATATCATTAAACTCTATTATTTCTGGATGATATGCTCTTGATATAATTGAATCATTGTTTTGGTTACTATTACTATTACTATTACTACTATCACTATTATTAAATGTTTTTGTTGAAATAGATTTATACCAAGGATCATTGTTATTTAATAATTTAAAATTAAAGTTATCCAAATATTTAGACATTGCATTGCTATTGTTGCTATTGTTTTTGTTGGTGGTGTTTTCATTGATCGATTTATATCGAATGATATGGTAACCCATCTTTTTAAGATACGAATATGCAATATACTTGTATAATGGCAATTCACACACTTCCAATAACTTGAATGCCTCTTGAATTGACAAAGGCACCTGATTCATATACAACTCCAATGTACCCAAATCCTGAAGAAACAATGCCTCCTCTATAAAAATATAAAGATTAGATCCCACCTGATGACCCATCGATTCAAAGTACTTTCCCTTTCTAAGTGTAACATTAAATTTCTTTTCTTTCTCCACCCAATGTGCCATTGATATTTGATTTCTATTTAATTATTACATGTAAATAGTTAATATAATTGAGTACTTATTGAATACACTGACTACACAGACAGACAGAACATACTTTGATGATGACTTTTTATGATTCTGTAATATCATTCTATACTGATCATTTATTAAACTCAGTTTCTCTTGATTGTGGTGTTGGGTATCATCGTCGTTGTCATTGCTGTCGTCACCATCACCGTTGCCATTGTTATCGTTATCGGTATCTTTATCGTGTTTAGATGTGTTTTCTTTTTCAAATCTTTTTTTTAAAAAATCTTGTCTTTTAAAGTATTTTCTAAACTCACTTGATTCATCTTCCTCTTCTATATCATTATCATTACTATTACTATCACCATTACTATTACTACTGTCTCTCTTCTTTTTATTGATGATCTCTTGTTGGTTCATCGTTTTTGGTTATTATTCAAATAAAAACAAAAATTAAAAAAAATAAATAAAAAATGAAAAAACAGATATTTTTTGAAAATTACAAAAAAAAAAAATTAAAAATTGATTAAAACCCTCCACCCTCTCATAAATCTAAATCTCACATAGAACTGTATAATATATAAATAATCATAATCATAATAATAGTAGTAAAATGTCTTGTTGTGGAGGATCAACTAGTTGTGGAAGTTCAAAACCAAAGGTGGTAACAGGTAGTTCAATATCAAATAGAAAGGGTATAGAGTTGTCATTTGAAGATGAAGCTGCCTCCAATGTAAATATATCAACATCAACAACAACAACAAAGTCAAATTCATCATGTTGTAGTAGTAATAGTAATAGTGGCAGTAGTAGTGCTGGTGGATGTTGTAAATCATCAACATCAGCACCAACATCGGCATCAAATGATTCTTGTTGTAAATCATCGCCATCCACCAAGGAAATTAAAATAAATGAAGAAGAATCAAATAAAACTATTATATCAAGTGATGCAACAGAGATAAATAGTGAGACCAATACTGTAAATACATTTAAAGGATGTCCATCTGAAACACCAAGTGCAGGATCAGAGCCAGTGTGCTCAAGTTGTCCAGGCAAGACAGCGTGTCAGTCACAATCGGCTGCAGGCAATCCAGATAAAAGAGACATTGAAATTAGAATGAAGGTGATTAAACACAAGATACTGGTTATGTCTGGCAAAGGTGGTGTCGGCAAATCAACCGTTTCATCATTACTCGCCTATGGCCTCTCTTGTGGCAGCGGCAAACAAAAGGTGTCTGTGTTGGACGTCGATATCTGCGGACCCTCGATTCCTAAACTCATGGGCGTGGAATCCAAACAAATCATCAATTCAGAGTATGGCTGGATGCCTCCCAAAACCCCCAACCACGAGATCAAAGTCATGTCTGTCGGCTCACTCCTCAACACACCCGACAGTCCCGTCGTTTGGAAGGGTCCGAGAAAGGAGGCCATGATCCGTAGATTTGTCAAAGACACCTTTTGGGGAAAACAAGACTACCTCATCATTGACACTCCTCCAGGCACTAGTGATGAGCATCTCTCGATTATCGCATCGCTCAAAAACTGCAATCCCAGCGGCGCTATCATTGTCACCACTCCGCAAGACCTCTCTGTCAGTATCGTGAAAAAAGAAATCAAACTCTGTCAAGAACTCCATGTTCCCATCCTCGGTATCATTGAGAATCTCTCTGGCTACGTTTGCCCCTGTTGTGACGAAGTTACCGAAATTTTCAAATCTGACGGCGGAAGAAAGCTGGCCGAGCAGTACAATATCCCCTTTTTGGGAAAGATCCCTATCGATACTGTAAGCTGACATTCATTCATTCATTATTTATTAAACTCTAATCACTAATCCCAACGCACTTTCATATAAAAGAATTTAGGCAGATGTTCAGAGAATGGCAAGTGTGGCGTATGCGAACATCCCACAACACCTGGTGTACTTGCAATCCAATCAATCGTTGAGAACCTAGAAAAGATATTGAACAAGCCCCAATAAAAGTAAAAATAAAAAAAAGACTCAATTATCGCGCGATATGTGGCCCACGTGGCCTATTTTCTTTTTATGAATGGTATGATATATATTCTCTAGATCTTCTCTTTGAGAATTGTTTATTTATAATAATAATTGATTGATATACACAGAATAGATATTTGTTGTTGTTGATGTTGTTGTTGTTTAATATATTTGACACGCTTGCCCATTAATCAAATTAAAAATTATTGGGGCGCTTGAACACCTGATGCAAGGATGGGTGAGATTTTTATCTCAAGGAAGAAATGGTGAGGGGATTTTTGAATGGAGATTCAAATGTGGTGGACTTTGATGGGGTGTTGGGCTTTTTCATCAAGAGAGGTGATTTGGTCATGTTGTTGCTATTATTGGTAGAGTTTGTAACATCTTTGAGAACAAGCGGGGACTTTGGTACAGCTGCAAAGGATGAGGTGGTCAATGATGATGACTTTATACTGCCAATACTATTTGGTGAAGCAATGTTGTTGATAGATGACGATATTTTGAGTGGCGACGAAATAGAGGGTCTAGTGGTACCTTTTAATGGTGTATTTAATAGCTTTTTCATTGGAGAGACAGCCTTTTTAGAAAGTGGTGATTTGGCAGGTGACTTGTTGGCTGCTCTGGATGGTGAGTTGGCTCCAAGTAATTTTGATGAGGTCTTTCTCAATTTAATACTGGAAAGATCAGCCATTGAAATAGAAAACTGAGGTGTAGATGCTGCTGGTTTCTTTGGAGCAATTGGGTTTCTAGAAATGGGTGAGGTAGCCTTAATTACTGGTGCAGTAGATTTGTTCATCATAAGAGGAGGGGGTGGGGGTGGGGGTGGAGGTGGAGCGCATACAGGGGCAAACACTGGTGCTTGATTAATTATAACAGGTGGCTGGCTTTGAATAAGTGAAGCTGCATTGATAATTTGTTTTAAAAGTTCATGATATTGATTGAGATTTTGCTTATGAGTTTGAGTTTGCTCATTTCTCATTCTTTGAATCTCTTTTTCCATTTGAGAGATCTTATTCTCCAATTGGTATATCTTTAATTGATCATTCAATGAGCTCTCTGACATTGATGACATTGATAAACTACTGTTGTTGCTATTTGTACTACTTGAACCAAAACTGTTGTGATGATGGTGTTGTTGTTGAATAATAATAGATGGCACCATTGGTGATGAAAGCAATTGGCTGGTTGTCAATTCTTTGCCATTAACAATAACACCACCATTATCTCTTTCAACCATCTTGTCACCTTTTTCATTTTTTAATAAAGTTTTAAAATAACTAAATGCCTATTTATATTGAATATAATTATTAATTATTTGTGTGGATTCAATGAATAACAATGGTACATACGGAATCAAATCTATTTACAAAAGAAGATAGAGAAAAAGAATTTTGAAGAATATTATAACATTGAGTGATCATGACATTGACACCACCAATTTTTTTTGGTGATACATTTCTATTATTTTGACTATTTACAAGGATATGATCTTGAATAAAACTATTTTCATCGACAGATTCGTTCAATTGATCTCTCTTTTTCTTTTTATTTTGTCTATTTCTTCTATTTTTTTTTCTTTTATCACCAAGCTTCATTAGAGGCATTTATATATATATGAAACTAATATTTTACTATTATTTTGTAGATTAAATTTGGATGACTAATGATTAACAATGATGTTCATTAAATAATAATTTTGAATAAATACTACACAACAGAGATGGAAGGAGGGAAAAAATTTTATTCCAAAAAAAAAAAATGTATGAAAAATTTTTGAAAAAAAGGAGGGTTTTTGATTACAACTGTCAAATTTTTAAATTTGTTTCTTTTTTCGAGTGGAAAAGGAATGCCCAGATTATTTTAATTGATCGTCTGGGGCAACGTTGTTTATAGTTATTGTTTCTGGTAAATAACCTAGGCTAACAATATCTATTTACTTATTAGTAGTAAAGTATTTGTACGTCCTCATTAATACAAATCAACCAACACTAACTCACGAAGAACAACATCACCATGACCAACCTCAATTTGAAAAATCCAAAAACATATTTAATTAATCATCTATGCTAGCCTTGGTTTATTTGAATGTAGTTTTGGTTTTTCAATAGCGGTTGATAATGGAAGGAATAACATGATCTTTACTATTCTAATTCTATCAACAACTCAGATATTGACTTGTTTATAATTTCAAATAAACATTGCAACTACATATAAATAGTGTGAGATTTGTTTTTTTTAAAAATTTTTCTTATGAAATTTCATTTTCTAAATTAGACAACAACTCTACAAATAATGATCAATCGATTAAATATTAGAAACTTTACAAATCTTTTCAATAAATCAATACTAAACAGCAACAACAGTAACAGCAACTATACTCGTTTATTAAGAGTCGGTGCACCACAATTACAATTATCAAAAAGAACATATTTTACAAACACTAGATCATCTTTATTTAATCAGTATGGAGGTAGCTCTAAAAAGAGTGAAGCAGAGACACACGGACTTGTGTTTGGTGTAAAGGATCACAAACAATTAAATAACAATAATGATAATCAACAACAAGAGAATAAAGATCAATCACAGCAACAACAACAACAAGTATCAGCTAAACCTTTGGTGGTTGATCTCGATATAGATAACTTTCAACAAGTTACAATGTCATCTAAACACCCAGTTGTTTTAAATTGCTATAGCGAAAGTGACTCTCTATCATTACAGACTACAAACAAACTGATAGAGTTTGCAGAAAAGTGAGTATTGTCTATAATAGATCACAATGACCACTTTGTATTATTAACTTTTAATATTATGATTAGATATCCAGGATCATTTTTACTTGGGAATTTAAATGTAGATTTTAATAGAGATTTAGCAGTTAATCTTAAAGTTCAATCATTACCAGCAATCTTTATCATACATAAAACTAAATTACTCAATAACTTTCAAGGACCTATCGATGAAGAGGATTTAGAGAGATTAGTATTAGAACTTGTCAATCTATCAGGTGGACTCCTTGAAGGAAAGACCATAGATCAATTGCATGCAGAGGCTGAAAGTTTTATAAAATCAAATGAAATTGAAAAGGCATTGGACATCTATACAGAACTCTATGAAAAGGATACTACACAACTCTCTCGAACTGTCATTGGCTTTATAGAATGTTTTACACGTTTAAACGAGTTTGATAAAGTAGACGATATGATCAAAGTCCTCAAAGAAAAGTTTCCAAACGAAGTCACAAACCTCCAGGTGGTTGCATGTCGCAAGATTATTGAGCTCAAGAAAGAGGCCATCCAAGTAGTGGAAAAACATGCCAACGAGTCCATTGACGACATTAAATCTAGATTGCCTGGCATTGTAGATCAAGATCAACTCTTGGAACTCAAATATGAATTGGCATTACTCTATTTCAACCAAAGTGACTATGCATCCTCAATTGAACAATTACTTGATATCTTAAAGAAAAACAAATCCTACACATACCCCAACTCTAAAGACTCGGCAAAGAATCAAATCATCAAAATACTAGAGTCACTCAATCCCAAGGACCCACTTGTTATCCAATCAAGAAAAAGATTTAGTGGAATTATGTTTTCATAATAAATACAAACAACAACAATAATAACAACGAATGAATCTCTTTACCTATCTCATATGAAAGTTGGTGTAATACAAATTAAAAATAATGCTTTACATTTTTGTTTATTTGAAAACCATAAATATACATTGAGGAGGGTGGTGTGAGTGTGTAGATGGATGTGGGGATTATTTATTGATTTGGAGTTGAATTTGATTGTTCCATTAAGAATAATAATTTTGAGTCCTTTTTAAAGTTCTCCATTTTTAATTTCAATCTATCTCTAATAAAATAAAATAAATAAGTATTAGTATAAATGAAATAATAAATTAAGAATTCACCAATTACTTACTTGTATTGTTCAATCTCTTCTTGTAAAATAACTGGATCTTCTATTGAATTTCTTGAACTTTTTGAATTTAATTCATTTTGAAGACAAGATATCTCATTTTGTAAATCCATTACCTCTTTTTTACAACTATCAAGTTCTTTAATCATATATTTATACTTTTCATTTGGAGGATTTTGTGACGGTGCTTGTGAATTATTATTATTATTATCTTCATTATAAATAGTTGGTAATGATTTTGCACTATTATTTATAGAAGGATGAAAAAGTGGAGAATTTACATATGGGGAAGACGAAGTACTAGAAGAGGATTTCTGTGGTGTTGAACTATTTGATTGTAAAAGTGTTTCCATACCATGGATTAAAGGCGATGAGTAAGGCGGTGAAATATGTAATTTCTTTTTTGGTTGAAATGGTACATTATTATCATCATCATCATAACTATTACTACTATTATTATTATTATTATTGCTGCTATTGTTATTATTACTATTATTATTATTATTATTATTATTATTATTATTATTATTATTATTATTATTATTATTATTATTATTATTATTATTATTATTATTATTATTATTATTTATTAAAATACTATTATTACTATTATTTAAAGAAATTAAATTATTACTACTATTTGATAAACCATTATTTATACTATTACTTATAAAACTATTATTATTAGTGCTCATACTATAATGATAACCATTATTACTTAGACTAATGCTATTATTACTATTGTTTAAAGCTTCTTTTTCCCTTTCTCTCTCTTTTTCTTTTTCCTTTTCTCTCTCTCTTTCTCTTTCCTTTTCCCTTTCTTTTGTTGCATTTTTTAAAGAGTATTTTCTTTTTCTAGTGTTGTCTAAAAACTCGTCACTATGATATGGATTTGGTGCGTCATCTTTTAAACACCAGTATCCAGTATTTTGGAATATTGGATAACCATTTTTAAACAATGTATGATAGTGTGATAATGTCATACCAATGGTATGCTTCCAATTTGGTATTCTCTCTCTTCTACAAATCACATCCCAATGAATATTGATAAACTCATAAATATCATCTCGAAGATGAAAATATCTTTTTCCATTTGGATACTCTCTAAGAGCCTTGTCTGCCAAAGGTGATAATGGTGATTTTAATTGCGCACTTTTTGATGATTCTGTTAATGCAAATAATACAACATGTAAAATTTGTGCCCTAATAGTTTATTATTAATATTAATATTAATATCTAAATATTTACTTGTTGTTCAACAACAACGCTAATTACTTACCAAATTGGGTTTTGACCTTTTTCAAAACTAGGCGGTGGACCTCTTTCACAAACTATACACTCTGGTGTTTTACATAGTAAATTTTTTTTGGTCAACGATTGATTTAAAGAATGTTGATCAATAATTGGAATGTTTCCTAAACTACTATTATTTGGATTCATTTGAGGTGGTGGCGAAGATACTTTGAACAATGGACTATTATTTCCACTATTACTCATATTAATATTTCCTTGCATATTATTGTTGTTGTTGTTATGATTATTATTATTTTGTATTGCTGAACCACCACTTGATAATGATAAAGAAGGTAAAATTGATTGTGGAGAATCTTGTGAATATTTTAATTCATATGGTGATTGCGAAGGATGATACATTGATGGCGTCATTTGAGGTGATGCATATGGATGCAAAGGAATTGGCGGTATTGAATTTGATTGCTGTTGCTGTTGCTGTGATTGCTGTATTTGTTGCTGTTGCTGTTGTTGGTAATGTTGTGGATAGAGGCTGGGTGAAAGAGAAACATTTGGAGTTGAATTGGTTGATGATCCTCCACTTCCAGCTCCCATTGGAGAAATAGCAGAATGAATTATCAATAATATCGGTGATTCTTTAGACAAAGATAAAAGATTATTTACAGGACTACTACTATTACCTCTATTACTGCTGCTACTCATGGTGGGTGTTGAACTATTTGGACTAGAATTATTTAAATTATTTCTACCATTACCACCGCCACCACCACCATTGCTACTATTATTCAAAACATTGTTTAAACTATTATTTCCACTAATACTTGAATTATCGTAATCATAATTATTTCTATTATTATTATTGTTATTATTCATTATGACGAAATGATTTTCTAATATAAATATATAGATAGAGGAGGGGAAAGAGGGATGGTATTTTGTTTGGTTATATAAACACCACCACTAATTGAGACAGATATATTTGAATAATCAAAAACTTATGGAAAATAAAATAAAACAAATAAATGAACTTTTTTTCAAAAAAGAAAAAAAAAGTAAAATAAGGAGGAGGGATGGATTAGAAACTATTTTTAAAAAATAAAGAACTTTTATTCATGAACAGGAAGCAATAATAATAATATACCTTTCGTGATGATCAAGAAAAAGAAGAGAAGGAGTGGGATGCGAAAAAATTAAAAAAAAAACAATAAAAAACAGGCACTGTGAGTAGAGGACCTTGATGAATATGTACAACAATTAGTTGTATTGTATTGTATAGTAATATATAAAAGATTGAAATATATCTAAATTAATTTAGGGGAAAAATGTGTGGAGGGACTCAAAGATTTAAAAGTGGTGAGGGGGTGGTGTGGGGTACAAGTGCGCAAGAATAAAAAAAGTAAAAAAAAAATCACACGGGGTGACACGAAAAAGCTTTCTTTAGAAATGAGTGATACCCTCTGTTGTTATGCAATACTATATACACAGATACAAACACATACACATACACATACACAAACAGAGTCTTTGTCTCACACAATATCAAACACACACAATAACAGAGCGCGCGTTTGGGGCAGGGTTTTTTTGTAACAAAAAAAAGTATGTGTGACCACAGTAGTGTCTTTTTTTCCTATTTAGGTGTAACGGGGGTTTAAAAATCAACAATCAAGTTTGGGTGTGATTGATGGGGAGATGTTTTTCCTTTTTTTTTTTTTTTTTTCTTTTCTAGTTTCCCTTGTGTTCAAACAAAAATTTGTTGATTTTTTTAATTTTTAATTTTTTTTTTTTTCTAAATTAAATTTGTTGGGCTGAGGTGGGTATTTAGCAACAGAAATGGAAATTTGGCCCCCGCTTCTGTGTTTTGTGGAGAGTTGTACCCACTGGGGATCAAAAGAACGAGTAAGTGATGGGGGGGAGGAGGTGGTCAGAAAAAAACAAATAAACCACGAATGTGATACAAATTCAATTCAACTAATTGATTTTGGCAAAAAAAAATACAAAGGCGGATATTTCGCATCAACACGCATATATATTGTACAATAAAAATCAATAATTACAATACAAAAAAAAATGTAGGCAGTAGGGCGAGTTCTATAAAAAAAACCTAAAAATAAATGAACGAAAGATAAAAATAAAATATTATTAAGTGGAAAACACACAGAGTTGATTTGAAATTGATTTCCAATCTATGAATTGAAAATATCAACAAAATTTTATAAAAAAAAGCAAAAACTTTTGTATTTTTTTTTTCGCCATGATTCGTGTTGTGAAAGGATATTAGAGTGATTTTAACTATGTGCTCGTTTTAATTAAAATAAAATAATATTACTTGTATTATTGATTGTAAGAGTACTTTTGTTGTTATCTATTTGATTTGAAACTGTACAGATGGGGTGGTTGGTAATGAATTGATTGATGATTGATTAAAAAAAATATAAAAAAATTGGTGGTTCACCACCACCGGTTTTAAAATGGCTTTGAGGAAATATAAAATCAAAAGATATAATCCAAAATGGAACGATTTTTTTTGATCGTGGTGATTAAAGGTCTGAAGTTTTTAACACACACAAGTAGAAAATTTTAAAGATTGGTGTTGGTCCTAAAGTGTTGTTTTAAAAAAAAACAAAAAAAAACAAAAAAACAAAAAAAAAAAAGTGTGATGGATGTGGTGATGATGAATAAGGATTTGTGTTGAGTCTAAATGGGCACATTACTTTTTTTTTTGTTATTTTTTAAAATTCTCAAAGTGGCTACAAGCTTAGGGATGGAATATATATGACTATTAGTATAAGTAATGACTGTGATTATTTCTTGTTATTATTATTATTATTATTATTTATTATTAAAATATTAATATTTTATTAAAATGATTTAACAAAAAAAGAAAAAAGACCCCTATCTAATCAAATTGGGTATTTTTTGTACAAAAAAAAAAAAAGAAAAAATCTTGCTGATTGAAAATACAGCAAAAAATTTCACAAAA